>CAUJNA010003794.1:957166-1132166 GCA_963377175.1 Effrenium voratum
GAGCCAATCCCCAAAGCAGGGATTTGCGCATGCAAAGCGTAGGATGCCGCACGGGTGCCACGAAGTAAATGCTGAGCCAAAGAAAGGACAGTCGCCAGGTAGAGGAGGCTCTGACGCGCGCAAACAGCACTCGCAGCGAAGAGTGACAGCACTGAAAGTAGCCAGCTGCAACAGGAAGGATAGGAGAAGTCGCACCTGCTATGAGCAATCAGAGGACTGCCAGCACCACTGTAGATCTGCACGGAGTCTGTGCTGCTGCAAAAACTGCATATATTCGCACAATCCAGCAAGGAGGTAACCTTACCCACAAGGTACACTCCAGGAGATTGGTCACATACCCACAATGTGGCAAGTGGAAAACCCCAAAGCAGCACGACGACGTGCAAAAAGGCAAAAGCAATCACCTCGAAGGAGAAGAAAATGCCCACCTGGATGAGGTAAATTGCCAGAGTCACACCAGACCGTAGCACGCACCACTCTAACAGTTGCCAACAAATCCGAGTAGGGCAGGGGCCTCCACGTTGAAGAAGAGGCATGGCAAGCTGCTTGGTGGACGCTTCACCGGCACATGGATGCCTAGCGAAGCCCTGGGGGCACACCTCCCGGAGGCAAGTAGCTGTGGAGCCGAAATGCCTAAAAGGGAACCCTTTTTGGGGAAGACCATTTGTAGTGGGGCAGCCACCCAAAAAGAAGGAACAAAAACATGGTGCCACTGAACAACTGAGCCTTTATTTCAACCAAAAAGTTAAAGTGTAAAGATCCAAGCAAAATGCACCAAAGTATTCAATACGTCTGTGCACAGCATCTGGAACTTGGCTGCGGATGTTTGCTGGAGCATCACTTCCACGTTTCACCCCAAAAGTGAAAGTCTAAAGATCCGTTGCCCAAGAGCAGTCAAGGCTTCAGCTCCTTCAAGGCACAAAAGAGGATTCCGGAATTCCGGCCTCGAAGGCCATGGAAAGGGCATCCGGTCGGCTTCCCGTTGGCTTTGGATTCCGGGGTGGCAAACCCCATTTACCCTTCCTCCCACTAACATTGGTTGCGCTTGCTTTAGGTGGGTCGGTTTAGGATTGGTCTAGGGTTGGTTCAGACGGAATTTGGGCTTGGGTTGGTTGAGTTGAGGATAAAGGCGGGTTTTGTGAGGTTTCGGATCGGGTGTTTAGGGTGTGCGTTGTTAGGGATCAAGGCACGTTTGGTACGTTTAGGATGGTTAAGGGTAGATTAAGGGTAGGTTTGGGGTGCGTTTCTTGTCTGAGGTGAGTTGGGGCAGGTGTAGGGTAGGTGGTTTTGTGTTTAAAGTATACCAAGAAGGTTCAAGGTGCTTCATTGCTTGCTTGCTTGCTTGCTTGCTTACTTGCCCGAGAAACTGGAAAAACACATTCCAGCGGGAATGGAAATACCCTTCAAAAAAGAGAGGCTCTTTTGAGGAGCCCTGACCAGCTTTCTGGCGCTTCATTCCCTCGAGCGGCGCTTCGGAGATCTCTCTCGCTGTGGTCGAGTAGAGAGCCAGGTTCTCCGCGACCTCGTGGAAGTCGGGAAAGCCGCGGCGGAAGTCGATGGGGTTGAAGCCAAAATGGGAAGAAACTCAAACTGGGATCCGTACATTTTACACCTGAACAGGGCTGTGGGAAATGACCACTTCTGTGATACAACAAAAAGGGCTTCCCAAAGACTAACCCTCCATATAAAGGGGGAGATTCCCTTGTATCACAGAAGTGGGGATAAACCCCTTGATCCCACAACCCTGCACCTGAACATTGCAACTTGTAAATGGTGGTTTCCCTTTATTTTAGTGGAACAAGCCATGTTTCAAATGGTTGCAAGATGTATCTTCTAAGGAGCCCTGACAAACTGGGCACACATGTTTGGATGTGGAGGGTGGAAATTAACTTCCTAAGCGGATGGGCCGGAAAAGGCAGCCAAACTTTTTGTTTGCCACCAACATGGTCCAAACCCAAAAAGCTTCATGTTCAGTAACTCAGGAGTGAGAAAGGGACCAGGGTGGGGGTGGGGTGGGGTGGGGGGGGGGGGGGGTGGGGTGCGGTGGGGTGGGGTGGGGTGGGGTGGATCACACAGAAAACAAAATTGAGAATGAAATGGATCAAGAGTTGACGAAAAACAAACAGAGGAACCGGCAAAACATGGAAAGCATATTATGAAGAATTTAAAGAGGAAGTGGCAAACACAAACAGATGCACAAGAGGAACACAACATGGAAGAATAATATCAAACAATCATCCTCCATTTGCTCAAGTCCCCTGGAAAAACAAAAAACAGTAGTGATAGATTCCCTTTAAAGCCAACAGGGGGCATAAAACAAATATTCTTAACCAACTGGAAGTCATTACGTTAAAGCATGGACCATAATACTAGCAATAAGACCCCGGCGTGGGATCACCCAGCCCCTTTCCCTTTTGAGGTCACAGAATCAGAAGGTCCAAACAAAAGGCATCAAGGGTAGGGGATGGGGGGGTCCCACAATTCCTTCTATGACGTTGGAAGGGGAGCCAAAATTTTAATTTTTAGCAGTTAAGTGGTTGGATTTCAACCACTCAACCACAATAAGCAAAAATATAAAATGCTTCCCAACAACAACCGCGTAAAAGGGAAAATGGGACCAGAAAACGGAATTCCAGGGGCCACCCGCTTCCCCGCCAAAATTGTTAAGTGGGTGGGGATGGCATCACCATTTTGAAGAACCCTCCAATGAGTTCTTCCATTTGCTTTTGCGCGGTTCCTCGGAACAAAAAAGTCCAGTAGTGATAGATCTGCTTTAAAACCTACTTAACCAAATGGATGCTTTTTGTTGTAAACTATGTATTCAAATTATTATCTCCTGCCGCATTTCGATGCCTGCTTCACGGCAGCGCCAACGTCGGCAGCTGTCGCGGTGAAAGGGTTCAGCCCCACCTTGGACTTTGAATGGGCGGCATGGGAGCTCAAAACATGCACCCCGTTGGGGGGCGTGAACTGGGGAGGGGGGGGGTATAGTATATCCCTTGTTAACCGCTTAATATAGCTCCCCATATAACCCCCCCGACTCCATGAACAGCATGAATAAACCCCTGGTTAATTTGTAGCACCCATTCCCTTCATGGTATCGACTGAACAAATGGCAAGTAAGGGGGGGGACGGTCTTATGAGTGTCAGCCACGCGTGGGATCAAACAGAGTAGAACTGCAAAGAGCTACAAACAAACATTCAGTTTGACCCAGGTTTCAACTTCTGCTGCATGTGGGCTACACGCAACAACACACACTCCGACACAAACACAGACACACAGACACACAGACACACAGACACACAGACACACAGACACACAGACACACAGACACACAGACTCACAGACACACAGACACACAGACACAGAGAAACAGAGACACAGAGACACGCAAACACAGAGACACAAAGACACATAGACACAGACAAACAAACACACAGACACACATAAGCACAGACACAGAAACAGAGAAACACAGAGACACACACACACACACACCACCACCACCACACACACAGACACACGCTCAGATACACATACACACACACACACTAGGATACACAGACCGACACACACACACACAGACACAAACACAAACACAGACACACTTATCTCGAGAGGCTTCACTAGCCGAGATGCAAAACGCAGTCAGTAAAAATGCTTGAATGCAAATGCAAATCAACAGGTCACAACATCGACACCGAACAGGAAGCAACAGCGACAAACAGAAACCGCAAAAAGAATCAGGAAAGAGGGTCAGGAAATAGGCAGGTACGCCGGATTGATCAGATCCGGTATCCACCGAAATGCCGTAGCTTCATTGGACTGGATAGGCAAATCGGCTCCAGTCCCCCTGCAATGTGGAATTTCCGTCCGTGCTCCAGGACGCTTCACACACACGGAGCCCCAACTGGGGCGACATCACTTGTGCAAGGCCCATTGAGTCTTGCAAGCATCAATTGTGCGAGAAAGTCTTGTGGCGATGACTGACCACACATACTTGGCTTTGGAATTGGTCTTAAGGGAACGGAGGAGTTCAATCTCTCCCTCAGTCCAAGGCTGCGAGGCTTCAGGTTCGGCCTCAGTAGAGGCATCAGTCCTGGTCGATGTGGTAGCTTCGCTTGGTCCACGAGCAGGTTTTGGATGCCGTAGATCGTGAGGAGGCCAAATCACGTGCGCGGCGAGCTCGTTTTTCGCCGGGAGAAGACGGAGGAGGGGTGGGCGGAGCCCAATGATCAGGGAATTGTTCGTCATGATCAGTGGGAAGGTGTTCATCTGGAGCATCAGGAGGTGGCTCAAAGAGGTCCTCGAGGGGGGCCAGGAGGGGTGTTGGTGGTGAGTTGGTCAGGTCCTCAATGGCGGGGTTGAACGTGGCCTCCGGTGCCAAATCAGGTTCGGCAGGCGGACTCTCAGGGAACTCGCGGATGGTGGCGATGCCTTGTTGGGCAATGCCAAGGATGAGTTCGAAGTCTTGGAGCAGCTGGCGTGCTGTGTTGGTATCCATGCTCGTAACGGATTTTGGTCAAACAGTCAAACAGCTGCGGCGCGAAAATCAGGTCAAATCTGTCAGGATGCAAAGGCAGAGAAGAAAACCAGTGTGGTTCCGCAAAGGACGGTTTTTCTTCTCTTTGTAAGGTGAAACCGTGTTGGAGGTGCAACCTCTTCAACATTGCAAGACCCTGACCTCGCTGAAACTCAGGAAAGGAAACTCGGTTGATCAGCGTGCGTCCGGAATAACATCCAGATTCCTTATGCATCAGTGGTGCGGCTGACTTGACGGAGAGCATGTTGTGCTTCTCATGCGAGGGGATGAAGGAGATGGTGCTGCTTGTGAGGTTCAGTCGGAACCCCAAGAAGTCCAGGGCGGCTTCTGTGTCCAGGAAGATGTCTCCTCCATAGAAGTGTTCGTCGCACAGTATGTTGGCTGCCGGAGTCGAGAGCCACCTGGGGGTTGCGATCACGAGTCTGTTGTCCACGTAGCGGAGTAGGAGAGTATCTTCAACGGAGCGAAGTCCCGATGTGATGTGAGTGTTGGTCCAACATTGTTCGGCGACCGCGATCACCATCAAACAGAGAGCTGGGGACGCGGGGGATCCCATCGGTGCCCCACGTGTTTGCCTGAATGAACGAAGGCCGACAGAGAAGATCTGCATGTCAAGGGTGGCCTGAATGATCTCGGGGATGTCGTCGAGCCACAGGGTGCGTTGTGTGGGTTTGTGTCGGCGACGGCGTCCGTTGTAGACGCGGGTGATGGCAGAGGTGTCAAGTGTGTCCACTGTGAGGTGTGTGGTAGAGGAGTGTGGTTGTCGTTGTCGGTACCAGGTTAGCAGTAGTCGCCAGGCGAGGAAGGGTGCAAGCATCGGTCTCGAGGGGCCAGGTGGAATGAGGCCCCGGAATTGTAAACTGGATCGAATGGCGGAAAGGCATGCCTGGTGGTGTGGTTCAGGCAGGTGTGTGGCTATGCGATGAAGGACATAGAGAGCGGCGGGTGGGAAGTCTCTGGTCCGTATGTAACGGATGGCATCAAATCGTCGTAGAGTGTTGCTGCCAAGATCGCCCAAAAATCGCCACAAATCCAGGCGGTTGTCCACGCGTTTGGCCAGGAAGGCCTGTTGTAGGGCGATGGGTAGTCGTAGTCGGCGGCGTTCCGCCAGATGGTGGCGAAGCCCATGTGCCGGGATTGGGAGAAGTCCAATTGGCGTATGAAGCCCGTGCGTGGCCGGAAATGCTTCTCGATGAAGCCAAAATTGAGAGACGGTTGCAGTTCCTGGATGCAGAACTGTTCAGTGGCAAATAGGTCCGTTGCCGGAACGACAGTGTGAATGGGCACCGAGGTGTAGTGGTGGAAAAAGTCGAAATGTGCCCACCACCGGACTGCCAGTTCGGCATTGACCAGATGATGTCGCTGAACTTGGAGTAGTTTGCGAAGTTGGCTGCGGCCCCGTGCCATGAGGGAGGCGCGAGTGGCTCCGAGGTAGAAAAAGGCCTGCCACTTTGGATGGCTGGTGAATCTCAGATAAACCGCTGAAGGGACAAGCTGAGAAGAGAAATCGGAAGCAGGGTTGTCCAGGCCAAGTCGAGTAAGCAGGGCTTTCAGTCTGCCGGAACCACAGGAGAGATGGCAGACGTCAAGTAGCTGAAGCTGTGCGAGTAGCCAGGAGCAAGAATGACGTGCGGTGACGTCATCGGTTGGGAAGAACCGAAGAGTGAAACGGAGGACAGTGAGAAGTTGGCAGCAGTGGTGTTGCCAAAATTTGTGCTGCCTGGCTGTGCGTCGTTGTCGGTGTGCTGTTGAGAGACTGGTAGAAGTGACTCGGCCAGGGCCCGATGACCCCAGTTTTGATAGGGTTCGCACCGGGATGCCCCATAGCACAGCGGCTCGTTCGAGTTGGGCTCTGGTGTCGGAGTCCAGTGTGGTTGCCCATTTTGCGCAGTCGTTGGACCAGCTTTTTAGGACTTGCTTGCTCTCTTTGCTGGTTTTCTGAGAGGTGATCCATCGCTGGACTTTGGTGTCGGAAATGTCGGGTGGGAAGTTGCTGGTGAGCCATTGGCAAACGTGGGGAGGTGGTTGGAGCAAGTCGCGGGGCTCCTTCCAAGTGGGTGGGGAGGGGAGGGGGGGAGGGGTCGGGGTGCCGCCGTGGGTGGAGGGGGCTGGAGGGTTGCCGCCGTGGGTGGGGGGAGCCGGGTTGGGAGTCGTCTGCAATGCGAGTGGGCAGGGGTAGAGCGGGGGATCCGTCCTGCGGTGATGTGTCAGGTGTAGTCAACCGTGGTCGCTTCATGCCGAAGTCCAGGAGGGAGGCCTGAGATGGACGGGGGGAGGGGGGGGAAAGGGGTTGCCGCCGGGAGGGGGGGGGAGAGAGCCGCGAAAGGAGGGTGGACGAGGGCCGGGGTGTGGTGGGTAACGGGGAATAGGTTGGCCGTAGGTCTGACAGGGAGTCGGATGTGTAGCTGGCGGTGCCGATGCCGTGGAAGAGCATCCGTAGGAAGGCCCGGACAGGGCCCCGCACGGGTTCCCGGCCATGTTGTTGCCGTACACGATGCCATGATGATGGGATGCCGTGGGCGAAGGCTGCGGTGGTAAGTTTTGCCTTTGGAGCGCCGTAACCAAACCTCGAGGGGGTTGGAAAGCCATGAGAAAACACGGGGGAAAAGGAAATGTTCGAACCACAAGCTGGTGAGCGGAATCAAGCGGGTAAGGTCACAAGGTGAGAGAACGGTCGCGGAAAGGCAGAACAGCAAAGCAAAGAAAAAAGGCGATCAAACAGTGCACCAATTCTTTTCCTGGTTGGGTGGAAGATGGTACAGTTGCGCCCCGCTAAGCCGGGCGCTGCAGCGCGATGCCTCTCAGCATCGCAAACTTGGAGTGAAGGCACCACTTTTTGCCTCGGCGGCATGCGAAGTGGCGCCGCACGTTGTGTTGATCCTCGTGGCTTCCCCCGGATTCGAGGATTTTGTGCTGATTGATGGAGCGTAGTTCCCCAAAAGCGATGGCGCCGAGTTGAGACTTTCCGATTGTAAAGTTCTGCAAGAGCTGGCCGAGCGTGTCGGGCGTGCATGCCGTGGGGGTGGCCTGAGCGTAGCATCCAAAGCTCGGGTAGTCATGGTTCTCGGGCCTCCAAGCAGCGGGTCGGATCATGTTCTCATGGCACATGCGGCGCACTCGATCCGGGGTGGTGCCGTGCACATACATGACAGCGTGATGGGAGGCCGTGCCGGATCCAGCTTCCGGGTCTCCGCCAGCAACTGGCCAAGGATGAGGTCGGGGAAACCAAGTGGTTGCGAACACCATGCCGTGTGATTCCCGTCCCAAGAGGTGGTAGAAGCTGGGATCGAACGGTATGGGATCATCCGTGTCCATGGTTCGCAGTTCCCAGCATTCCGCGAGGAGATCGGCATGTGAAGGTGGCAAAGCAGGGTCCAGGTCCATCAAAATGGCCTTAGTCTGTTCCACCCTGGAGATGTCCAAGGCTGGAAGCGGGTCCAGCTCCCCCAACTCCCTAGGCGTGGGAACTCGCAGCGGGTCAGTCTTGGCCGTGTCCATGACGTTTCTCCATAGATCAAGCCACCGGTTGTCGGAAGTGGTGGTGGCATTGATGTCCGCCTCCGATGGAGGGGGATCCAAATCACCGGTGTTGTCGAAGGGGGGTTGGGGAGGGTGAGGAGTAGCCGGCGTGGGTCGGGGAGGGGGAGGGGGAGTGGAAGTGAAGGCCGCCGCAGGTGCTGGGTGAGGGGGCAAGCTAGTGTTGTGGTGGCCGGTGCGGGAAGTGGGGTGGGGTTGCTGCCCATGGTGCTGCAGTGACCAGGACGATCGTTTGCCCTGGTTGTTTCGGTGGCCGGTGTGGCTGGCGCCATGGTGGTGCATGTCCCAGCGGTTTTTGTTCTGTGGTGGGTATCCCCACGATTGGTTCCGCCAGTGTGAGGAGGACCATTGAGACTTGTTGGAATCCTTCCCGGAAGTGCGCCAGGAGGTGGAATCATGAGTAGTGTGAGTGGGTCGGTGCGAAGTCGTGGCTCTGGGTGCAGGGGAGTGTCGATGGTGGGACCTGTGTCGGGGGGAGCGGGAGCGGAGGGAGACAGTGGAGTGGTGTGCACGTCGGGAGTGGTGGAAGTGTCGGGAAAGGGAACGTGACCTGCTGTAGCTGCGGGATCGTCGGGTGTCGTGTCGTCGGTGCGACTTGTTGTGCCTGCGATGGTGGCTGGTGTGGGAGTGGGAGTGTCGGTGCTGTCTGTGGCGGGAACGGGATCTGCGAGAGTGGGGATGGTGCCGAGTGTCCGGGGGAGGGTGGTTGGTTGAGGAGGTAGCGGCAGGAGCCGCAGCGGCAGCTTCGGGCGCGCGCGCCGGCTGAGGCTCGGGCGTGAAGATGGCATGCTGCTCTGAGTCATGAAAGGCATGATGGTGCCAGGTGCCAAGTTGCCGTAATTGGGAGGGCCACCGTAGGGCATCATGGCCATCGGGTTGCCAAAGTTCGAGAGGCCGCCGTAGGGCATCATGGGGAAAGGTGTGAAGGATGCCGTCTGCGAGTTGGGTGACGGTACAAGGTTCATGGGCTGCGTCATCTGGGATGACAGCTGCAAGTTCGGTCCACAATTGCCTGGTGAGCCGGACGCGGTGCCGGTCGCAATGCTATGCAGGAGCGAATGCATCATGTCATAGAGCTGGTGTCCAGCCATCTCGCAAGGGAGAGAGAAGGTTGGAAAGGGGTGAAAACAAAACCACAACTGCGGCAAAAATGCGTCAATGGTGCAAATGCATGCGAGCCAACTTCAACCTGCGAATCGAAACCAAACAGAGGGAATTCCACCAGGGGACCGCCAAAACCCCGCGGCAACGGCAAAAGTTTCCACAGAAATGCATGCGAGCACAAAGGGGTTCTCAGAGGTGCCTGTCAAGTGGCCTCATGAAAGTGCCTCATGTGGCTATGCCGATGAATCTGAACTGAACTCATCCGAGACGAAAGCTTCCATAAACGCCACGAATCGCAGAGTTGGTGTATGACCAACTCGTCACTGGCGCATGAAGCTTAGGAGCCTGAAACCTCGTGGGTGCAGCCTTGCTTCAAAGGCAGGCAGTGCAGGCAGTGCAGGCGCATGAAACCAGCAGAGCACCATTTGGGTGCGGAATACCTTAAGACCTCAAGCTGCAGCCTTGATCGTGGTCAAACGCGCTGAACTGAACTGCAGCTTGAACTTGAACACTTGAACGGTCTTCCCCTCGCAGGGGGCTCCCGCATATGGCGAGTCCAGCCCACAGCGCCATGTCGGACAGGCCGTGGGTAAACACACTTATCTCGAGAGGCTTCACTAGCCGAGATGCAAAACGCAGTCAGTAAAAATGCTTGAATGCAAATGCAAATCAACAGGTCACAACATCGACACCGAACAGGAAGCAACAGCGACAAACAGAAACCGCAAAAAGAATCAGGAAAGAGGGTCAGGAAATAGGCAGGTACGCCGGATTGATCAGATCCGGTATCCACCGAAATGCCGTAGCTTCATTGGACTGGATAGGCAAATCGGCTCCAGTCCCCCTGCAATGTGGAATTTCCGTCCGTGCTCCAGGACGCTTCACACACACACACACACACACACACACACACACACACACACACACACACACACACACACACACACACACACACACACACACACACACACACACACACACACACACACACACACACACACACACACACACACACACACACACACACACACACACACACACACACACACACACACACACACACACTGACACTGACGCAGAGACACACACACGACGCACAGACACACACTCAGATACACAGACACACACACACAGACACAGACCAACACATACCGACACGCACAGAGACATGGACGCAGACAAAACACAAACACAGCACAGACACAAACACAGACACACAAGCAGACAGAGACACACACACACACACAAACACAAACACGAACACGAGCACACACACACACACCACATATTAACACACACACACACATTGCATGCGCAACAACACAAACCACGCATTGGAAACCAAAGCAGCTTTTCATCCTCCCCCCGGACTCCCCCCCCAAATAAAAAGAACAAATAAAAAAAACAGCACAACGGGTAAAACCACCTTCAAGTTTCCAGTTTTCCCCAGCATATGTTGGCCGGCCCTTGCTTCCAACCAAAGGCTAGAATCTACACTTGGTTGTGACCAGTATCCGTCACAGTGACACCAAAGTGGACCGTTCCTATGACTGCTTTGTCCCAAGAATGGAGATTGCCTTGGTATCACAGACAGTGGCAACCTAAATCCCCATGTTTCACCACAACTGCGATTTGCTTAAGCAACCTGGGGAAAAATGCAAGAACCACATCCAGCAGTGACAGATTCCCTTCGAAACCAACTGGCGGCAAATGGAAGACACGCTTGTGAAGTCGGCATATGCCGCCGAGCCCACCCCAACGCCCAGCTTCTGCAGCATCTGAGCGTTGGCATTCTGGTCACCAAAGCCGGGATAGCAAATCACCGGCTTCCCGGCCATCATGCACCTCCGCGCTTGGCAGCGACTGAGTCAGGGCAACCAAATTGGTAAACCCGGCTGACCCCTTAAAACTCCAAGCCACCCGGGGAAGTTCTCATCTTTTACAGACATATAGCCCATGTTACCCCCGAAAAGTTGAGAAAAGTTGTGTTTTAAGAGGTAAGCCCGTGGACATTGCTTTTCCTACCACTGGTCACTGACCTGATGTTGGACTTCCTTTTGGATCAGAAAACACCCTGCGCACTTACCCAAGTCCTAGCAAAGATTGACGCGATGAACTCTTGGGAATGACCCTCACCCTCCAATTATGCAAGCTTCGACTTTGAGGTCACCTGTGGATTTGGAAAAGCGTCAGTTGATGGACGGAGGATTGGGACTTCTTTTGCGTCAACCAAGGCAGGCCCTAAATTGCGTACCCGCCCCTAGCCAGAAGCAAAAACTCTTTAAACAGATACTAGTCTTTCGGGAGCCTGATGCGCCAAGGGCAAATGTCCTTCACAACGGTGTAAGATTGAAATGCCAAGTGCGCGGGCAACTGCAAAACGTGTTTGTTTCTTTCTTTCTTGTTTGTCTTTTCTTTTCTTTTTTTCTCGATTTTGTTTGGCCTTCTCGCCGACATGCCACGTGACGAAATGGCGGACACTTGGAGTCTTGCAACCGGCTTCTCTTAAATGGGATTTAGGTTTTAGGCTTCGTGCTTGCAAAATCGTCACTTGTCCATGAGTCTGCAAATGGACCCCTTTTTTGGATGGCAAAGCGAAACCAAAAGGAAACAAACCATTTCTCATGCCCCATTTGGGTCTGCCTTTTTTTGGAGAGTGTTCCTTCTTGGTTGCTTCAAGGGAAACCAAAAGGAACCAACACCCTCTTTGAGTACTATTCTAGGGGTACCTTCCCCACTCTTTCCAGGCATCCTTCTTTCTACAAAACCACCCAAAACCCTGGGGAAACAGCTTGTTCTTGCAAAGAACAATGGTTGAAAAGAATGGGGAATCAACCCCTAGAACTACTGTGGATGGACGAAATCCTGCACCACCCAAGAAACCCTAGAATGATGATTCCCCTGCAAATACCAACAAACCATGGTTTTTCATGGTTTCAAATTGGTGCGAAATAGATTTCGTCCATCCACAGTATGAGACAAACCCATTTGAGAAACTCTCCCTCCCCCTTTTTCTAGGGGTTGATTCCATCCATTCTTTTCAACCATCGTTCTATTGAAAAAACAATCGCTGTTCCCCCTCAGTTTCTGGAGGTTTGTGGAAAGAGTCGGATCCCTGGAAAGCATGGTTGGAAGGTACCCGAACGCAGGACTGTCTCGTGTGCCTTACTAACCTTGTGGTTGGGATATCCGCAGGTAATTTATGGTTGGAATTTTCCCTCACTAACCTTCATTTACCCTCGGTTGCTTTCTGCTCCCCTGCTAAAAGTTTAACTGTTAGTATTTAGTGGAAAACCCATTAGTTGGCAAAAAGTTAAAGTCCTAACAGCCAAGCAAAATGCACCAAAGTACCCGGGTTTTGATTGTGGCTCATTCTGAGAAACCCTCCCTCCCCCTTTCCTGTTGTGTTTTTTGCTTCAGCCTAAGGCGCTCCAGTGACCCCCCCCAGCCGCAGTGCGTCAGAACCATAGACAGCTCCTCACGGCTGTCTGCTACTGGACCCCCATTGGGTGGCTAAACCGCCTCTGAGCCAAACGTCTATAACCATTTGTACGGGCTTTTACTCCAAAAGGGGGGTTGAGGTCTCATTTATGCAAACACATCGTGCCCAACCCCCATATGAACAAACCCAGTGAATTCATAGGGTGTGTGTGGGTTGAGAGGTTGCAATCAGACCACGTGTGGAGGGGACCCATGTTAACTGGGGTTGATGACTAAGAGTCAACCTCACACTGGCGATTCCCGCGAGGCGAATAAGGAACAACAGGAATCCTTACATTATACAACTGAACATTGCCTTGTACATGGTGGTTTCCCTTTATTTTGGTGGAAAAAGCCACGTTTCAAATGGGCAACATGTATCTTTTAAGGAGCCCTGAATAAGATTCTGGGCAACTAGCTTTCATCGTTTTAAGGCGCGAACAAGACTCTGACCGTGTTTTCCTTCCTTTCCTTTTGGTGAGCCTCGCTCGTCCGTGTGACACAGTCAGCCGTGTTTTTCCATGGGCTTGGGGGCACCTCGCAGGTGAGCCTCAGCTTCATGGATACGGCTCTCTGAGACTCTCGCAAAGGGGTTTATGGCAAACTGCGTTGGTCATAGCCACCACACCTTGATTTGAAGTTGCTAGGGCTTAAACGTTACCAGCCCCGCCAACTTCAAATCAGGGGGGGGGTTAGCTAGGACAAACGGAACATTCGGTTCTCTAAGGACATGTCTCTCACTTGCTGCCAGAGCAAAGATTTACTGAGAATGGTGTCCAAGGTATGTAACGAGGTATGCAAACAAATGTTCACCGCGGCTCTGTTACATAGCCCTCACAAAACACTGCCACGTGGACATGTTTCAAAAGCCCGTACCCCCAGTGAACATCCCAATCCCCACTAAAATAGATTAAAATGGGTGGTGCACCTACCCCAAAATGGGATCCCATTGGTTTTGACCCACAGCCATGTATCTTAGTTTAAGGATAAGTCCGTGGACATCATCTACATTGGATTTTGTGTCCACCCGTCCTTTTCGAGGGGTCTTCCCTATGGATCATATTGGGCATGTGTCGATCAATCATTAAGGGGGACTTCCAGAGTCGTGCTCTTCCCCTTTATGTTTTTCCCTCAAACCAACGTGGAAAGGCTACTCAGCCGCGGAGAAAAAACCAAACAAAACGCAGACCTGAATTCTCCATGACCCGAATCAAAATATGTCATTTTTGTTTCGGGTCAGAAGGAGACTCCAAGGTACACACCTAGAGTCTCCATGACCCTTTAAAAATGGTTGGTCATTACCCCAAAGTCATGGTTGGTGATGAACCTATTTTGATTCGGGTCAGAAGGAGACTCCAGGCAGAGAGAATCGGAGCCGTGAGCCGAATAATTATATATATATATATATATTTGTCGACGCCCCAACGGCTCCTTGAGGTCCATGATCTCTGCCTGCGGCATCCAGCCGGACACGAAGAATCGCTCACGCTCAGGGCCTTCCGGGAGGAAGCTCTGCTTGTCCTTCTTCCTGGGTCGGACAGCCACCAGAGGGGACCGCTGCCAATAAGGGTGCAAAAAATAATATTCTAAGGATACCTTCCATTCCATTCTTTCCGGGGAACTGACTCTTCTCAGGGATCCTTCATCAAAAACCCAGGGAAACAGATCCGGTGGTTGAAAAGAACGATGCTTGAAAAGAATGGACAAGGAATCAACCCCTAGAAATATGCCTCATTCCCAATCAGAGATGTTGATCAGGCGAGCACGGCCTCCCAACAAAACTACTGCAGCTTTCAAGCACGAAAGGACATGGGACAGTTGGAATTGTGTCTGGCTTCTTTCCCCATTAAAAAAAGGATCTCCTGTTGCTTAACAACTTGGAACAAGCAGGAGATCATCCTAACCAACAGCTTTGCAAGCCCTATTTCAGGCCATGCCTGATGGGTTGCAGCCTTCTGGGCAACAGCCTGGCGTGTTCTCGGGTAACAGCCTTAAGCTGGCAACCCGGCATGGGAGGGTAATTCCTGCTGAGACAATGACGCGGAATTTGACAGAGGGATTTTCTTGACATGGCCGTGAGTCGATGGGCCACGGGTCACGGGTCGCAACAAAGCGCCCAAGTCCCACACGGGTATGTCTACAAGTGATGTCTTGAGAGGGTTCGCTAACCACGACTGTGTTCAAAACCAATCGCTGTAACGGAAAGCTTGTTGTGGAATGACCTTTCTCTGGTGATGTTTTGGTTGGGCTACATACAAAACTTTCGGGAGAAAAGCAACACCTCAGTACACTTCTCATGGTCACATCAGAAGCCTAGGGCATGTCAATGGATGTTTGGTTGGAGCTTCGGGTTTCCGGAAACGTCCCCCCCCCGGGTACTGTTAGCTAGTACAACAACTGTTATATCGCCACTATATAGGGGGTATATAGGGGTCACGGGATTTCCTCGAATGAGAAGTTGACCAATTTACGAGTGGCTTCCCTTGAAACGATCGATCCACTTTGCATGGCTTGGCAAACCACCGTCTGCTTTTTGAAGCCCAACCCAAAAATGAACAAAACCAAAAACACAAAACACACAAAGCAAGACATGCCAAAACAACAGCGGCTTCTGGCATACCCCATGGCTTGGGGGTGGAAGAGCCGCGGCTGGTTCCTTTGAAGGGAAATGGCTCGGAACCGACACTAGGTCCTCCAGTAGACAGCTTAGAATAAGGGTACCGTTACTTTTTCTGGACGTCTATTTTAGTAGGAGAACGCTCCCAACCAAAAAGGGGGTTAAAAAGGGCACTACTGGCGGACCTAGAAGGGAAATTAAACCCAGAGGGTCCTTGGTACCTTCTAAGGAGGTACTGAACGACCCCTTTGTACCCCCGTTTTCAGCCATCCTCATAAGGTACCAAAGAACCGACCCTCTGACCCCTTTGTACCCCAAAAGCCATCCTCAGGTACCCAAAAACATCCTCTGGGAAAGGGAGACGGCGCGGTTTTCGACGATCCCCCGCTTGGTTCCAAGCTGCAAGGACCAAATCGCCCAAACCTCCTGGGAAGCGAAGCCTTCGTAGAGGGCTAGCACTTGCCTCGCACGTGGCGAAGCAGCCGAAGCCGCCGCAGGACAGGCGGGGGGTCGGATGATGGGAGGATCGAGGAATTTGTGTGGAGCTTTTTGGGTGCCTGGACCCTCCAACTATGCATACGAAAAGGGAATTCGCCCCGTAATTTTGGGGCTATAACTCATCTTTAAAGGAATTTGTGAGGGGTTCAGGTGGCTTTAAAGAGAAGCCCAAAATGAAAACTACCTGATTCTAGGTGTTTAATTGTTTCTCATATTTTTTTGGGGGGGTCCGATTCCGAAAAAAGAAAATAGAGACTCGCCCATATATGATGCCAGGCTTCCTGGCCCGTAAAGATGCTCAAGCTTGAGCTTCCGAACACAATCTCAGCCAGGCATCTTACACAAACGAGCACGCAGGACACGCTGCAAAACAAGCAGTCGGACAAATGGACAAGCAAGCAAGCAAGGACACAAACTCAAACAAAGGCACACTCCAAACCAGGCCTTGTGCGGTGTTCCCTTTTCAGAAAACAACAAACAATACATTCGAAATACGACCTGGTAGCGAAAGCATTCTCTGTGGCGTGGGCTCTCATTTGCAACCAACAAAGGGAGACTGCACATCATTGTTTCCATGCACATAAACATTCAGGAGCGCAAACCGCCCTCAATCTTCAGCGTCCAAGTCATGGCCGTGCTGCAGTTTCCAATGTTTTGGTGCGGTCATCTATTGGGCTGGATAAAAACTAGGGTAACCCCAAAATGGGTTGCCCGATCGGTAAATGGAAACATGGAAAACCCGCGTTCCAACTCTTGGTGGTGACAAATTCTCACCCATAACCATGATGGGAGGCCAAGAGTCCTTGAAAACACCGACTGCCCTGTTCGTCTGCTGCTGGCATCCTGAGAGAGAAATCAATGCGCATTGTTGGGTGCTTGCCAGTTGCTGAAAGCGAGGTGGGCTACCCGTCGTATCACATCCACCACGCAGCACTGGGGTTGACCTCTGGCATGTGTGCTGAACCTTTGAGCTACTGGTGTGCTCTTGAATGTGCTGACCTCTGGCCTGATGCTTGACATCTTGGTCGGCCAGGGCCTCATTTTACGCTGATTTGTTTGGCGTGGTCGGCGTTCCCTCCGAAAGAATAAACATGGAAGCCCAAAAACAGGGGGTCCCAAGATGATGCCTACCCCGGGTAGGACAGTAGTTCATCATCAGCTAGGATAGCTAATGTGTCCACACAGGCTATGAATATTGCGTGGTCCTCAACAAATGAAGGGTAATGCAACTAATCCGTGCAACCACTAAATTCTTGGAACCACTACTCCCATGCAAGTAAATATGGAACCCCGATCAGGGGAGACCCCAAAGAGGACCGAACAAACGAAGGCCTTTGAGATGCCAGGTTTAACCTTCCATTTGCTTTTATACTCCCTGGAAACAATGAGAATATATTGTAAAAAACGATCCCCTTTAAAACCAAAACGGGAACACACACATATAAATATATATATTATATGTATGTATGTATATATATAAAACATATTCATTTCAGCAAATGGAAGTAACCTGATGACTCGAACTTGCGGCAAGTCATGCGAGGGGCTCTTCGGTGAGCTGCATGAGGCTCCCGGTGGTGATGTAGCCTTAGACTAAACACCACGTGAACGTTTACATCTTGGGTGCTGTTGAACCCCCCTGCGAAAAGATTCACTTTTTTGGGGTTTAGTGGAAAACACCTTTATTTCCCAAGTCTAAAGATCCAACCCAATAGCAGTAGAGACATGGGCTCATTGCTTTTTGAGGGTACCCCAAATTAATCCTTACATTATACACCTGAACATTGCCTTGTAAATGGAGGTGTCCCTTCTTTTTGGCGGAAAAAGCCATGGTTCGCTGTAGATCCCCTAGCAAAAAGTGTTCAACTGTTTGCTGGTTCAAATGACATATGAAGGGAATCCACAAAGTTAAAGTCTGAAGATCCAACCCAATAGCAGTCAAGACATGGGCTCATCTTTTTTTTGAGGGTACCCCAAAGCGGTTTGGTTTGAAGGGAAACCAACAGGAGCACCCTCCATTTTAGGGGTACTGCAAAATAAGACGCCCCCACATGACATCAAAGAACATGTTTCTTGAAATTGCGGACTTCAAAACAGAGAACAAAACAACACGTGTCATGAGCCTTAATCCTAACAAACATCCTGCTTCGAGGAATCTCCTGTTGAAAAACACCCTTTGTGATGCAGCCTGCTAGGCCAAGCTGTAGCCATGTTTTTGCAGGTTTCCCCACCGAACTATCCAACAAGACCCACCTTTTCCCTTGAAAGGGGAACAGGGGATGTGTCAACTGGGGAAGAAGGGTGGAATTCCTGAGGCTTCCTAAGAAACCCTAAGAAACCCTAAGAAACCCTAAGGAACCCTGAGAAACCCTAAGGAACCCTAAGGAACCCTAAGGGGCTCTCAACTTGCCGCCCCCCTTCCACCCCGCCTTAGGGATTCCATCACTAGGTCCTCCAGATTTGAGAGGGTAGAATAACGGTACCGCTACTTGTTTCAGTTTTGTCTATTATAGTAGGGGGGATTCCTCTCAACCAAAAAAGGGGCGGAAAGGGCACTACTCTTGGCTGGAAGTGGGACCCCTGCAAAAAACTATTATTATTTTTCGCCTGGTTAGAAGAAAACAAAGGGGCCCCAAAAAAACTAAAAAGGGAACTAGTTCTGGGGGTAGTACTGGGGGCCCTATAGATCAGTATCACAGCTGTGCCAACCTGTGGCCTCAGATCTCGAAGGCTCCAAAAGCCGAGATCAGTCAGTGACGTCAGGGAACAATCTCTCACCTGCCCGCATGACCTGTTGCCTGTGTCTCTGTGGTAAATGGATGGCATAAAACCAATCTAAACCAGTGGAATCCACCAGTTTCTAACCTCAGGGTCACCAATTCACCAATTCACTCCAAATCACCAATTCAGGGTCACCTGAATCAAGGAGGGTTGCAACTTGACGAAAGATGGACCACATTGGACATGCCAGCCAAGTGATACCTTTCACTGGCCCGAACTACTTTTACTCACGCAACCAAGAATCCCTTGGTGCAGAAAGTGGCAACCCAACACCCATCAACCCAAAAGCAAAGTGAACCAAACCTACAACGCAAAAGTTGGAGACAACCAACAAACCCAACGTGTTCAACTTCAAAAGCCGTGAGCAAATGAGTTTGTCTCAAAATAGATGAACCAAACAAGTGGTTTCCCCTTCATTTCTCTTTAAACACAACCCAACAAAGTCTTCCTTCAAAAAACAACACACACACAGACACAATCACACAGATGTCGTAAACAACGGTAGCGACTGCTTCTCCCAGCGGCAGATTGGCTTCTCTGCGCGCTTCGCCTTCCTCACAGGAACCCCAACAAGGAAAGCCTCACTGAGAGAGGCCAAAGTTTACGAACTCTTGGCTTTGTCTCAAAACGGAACCCCGCAAATCAGAGGTTTTCTTTTGGGAAACCCCGAACGAAAGTCATGGCAAAAAGATGGTCTTCTCAAAAAGGGTAATGACCCCGTTTTTAAAGGGTCATGAAGACTCTAGGAACACCTGAAAGTCGTTGGAAGAAACGGAATGGACATGTTGACTCACAGGCTGAAGAGACAACCAAAAAGAAAAGCACCCAGCCCAACGGTTCAATGGACAGCACAAACATTAAACTAAAAACGGTTCAATGGACAGCACAAACATTAAAAGAAAAACGGTTCAATAGACAGCACAAACATATATATATATATATATGGAGAAGAAGAAAAAGCGGGAAAACCATGGAAAAACAAGAAGGGGAAGAAAAAAAACGGCCGAGCCATGGACCCTGTTGGAGGGGGGGGAACTGGAAGCGGAAACCTAAAGTACACAGTCAAGACAATCTCTGGGATGGGATGTGCAGCTGTGGGATGTTTTTGCTTTTTGTTTTTTCCTTCCCCCGACCTGTGTAGGATCCTTTTTCGACCTGGTTGAGGGTCAGGGTCTTCTTTTTGGCAAGAATGGCAGCCATGATCATATAAGAATGTCAGCCTTGCACAAGGAGCTCATGTTGCTTGTCCAATCGTGTTATGCCTCCACGCCTGGAAATTCCCCGAAAATGGTCTTTGAAACACAGGGCTGCTACCTCCAACAGACTGACAGGGCCTTATACAATGGGTATACCTGTGCGCCTTCAAATAGGGGTACCCAAACAATGGTTAGTTTCATGTCGGCTTCCCTGAAAAACCACCCCAAAAAACTCTACCTGGAGTCTCCATGACCCTTTGAAAATGGGTCCATGACCAACCATTATTTTGGGTAATGACCAACCATTTTTTAAGGGTCGTGGAGACTCTAGGTAGTTTGAGGTCCAGGTTGTCTTTTCCGCTCGCTTCCATGGATTGGCCAAGCCCCATTAGACGACACCCATAGCCAAACCACCAAAAAAAAGCTCTACCTGGAGTCTCCATGACCCTTTAAAAATAGGTCCATGACCAACCATTCTTTAGGCTAATGACCAACCATTTTTCAAGGGTCAGAAGGAGACTCCAGGTACTTGGATGTCCAACGAACTTAGTAAGTACCCTCAAAAAACAAAAAACAAATCCCTCAAAAAACAAAAATCGAGGCTCTAGGCATCCTGTCCCTTTCAAAGTCCGAGCTTCTCCAAGAAGGCCATGAGCTCCGAATTCGAGTCGAGGCTTCTGGATTCGAAGCCGTCCAGGGGTCCTGAAGCGAAGGCGACTGGAAGGAAAACCCGGCGCGGTGAAAAAGCCCGCCTTGGCGTTCATGGGCTTTGGCCACTTTTTGGGTTTGGGTCCGTTTTTGTGGTACCTGGAGTCTGGAGTCTCCTTCTGACCAGTTGAAAATGGTTGGTCATTGCCCTAAATGGTGGTTGGTCATGGACTTATTTTTCATTAAAGGGTCAGAAGGAGACTCCAGGTGCGGTCCTAATATGCGGCAACGCGGTTTTGGCCCTTGGTGCTGCCTTGACTCAAGCCATGTTGAAGGAAGGCGACTTAATAAAGCAGGCCATGGAAAAGAGCACACAGGCAACGACTGCCATACTAGTGGATGGACGAAATCCATTTCGCACCACCCAAGAAACCCTAGAATGATGATTCCCCTGTAAATACCAAGAAACAATGGTTTCCCATGGTTTCAAAGTGGTGCAGGATTTCGTCCATCCACAGTACTAGTGGTTCTTTCTTCAAAGAGAGAAATCTCAGCTAGGGCCAGGATACTGTGGATGGACGAAATCCTGCACCACTTTGAAACCATGGGTAACCATGGTTTGTTGGTATTTGCAGGAGAATCATCATTCCAGGGTTTATTGGGTGGTGCAGGATTTTGTCCATCCACAGTATGTCCCATGATTTGCCACCAGCATTGCACTATTTGAGCCCCACACGCTCCAAAGTGGCAATGGGGTTCTAGAGCCACGCCCAGAATCTTGGTACCTGAAAGACCTCAACACCTTGTCCCAAGATACAAAACGGAAGCTCGTGCCGAGTGCCTCGAAAGACTGCACGAGTTTTTTTCTCGTATCCCCGGATGGGCTTGCAGAAAAAACAAGTGCTGGGTTCCTTTTTTGACTACCCCAAAGTCAACTTAAACCCAGTGGTTGATTTCCCCAAAAGGGAAACCCCTGAGTTTCTGCGTCTACCTTGGGGGTAGTAAAAAAAACAAAAGGAACCCTGAACAAGTGCAGCGAAAAGTGTTTTTGCGTTCTTTCTCGCCGTCGGGCTGCACCTCTTGGATTTGCCACTCCGAGAAAGGCCAAGCTTGGGAAACCACACAGCGGATCACAAAAAACCTGGACCTTCCACCGTTATAACTTTTATTTTTAATTTGTCGGAGTTCCACATCCATTGTTACAAATTTGTGACACGGAGAAAAACTGCTCCGGCCGACTATTCTTGCCCAATCCAAAAAGTGCTCGTTCCCCAAAGACGCTTTCTCCGTCGTTGAACATAGCATGGCTGTTGGCAGGTACCATTCCAATGTTGACCCCGGATGAATAAACCCCTGCTTATTAATATGGGGGTGTCCCCGGTTTTAGTGGGGATTTATCACTTTTGGAGGGGAACACCCCCATATTGATAAACAGGGGTTTATTCATCCGGGGTCAACATTAGGCATTGGCACTTAGATCCCAGAGTTCCGCCATAGCAGGGGCTACCTTCGCAGTTGTCCTTCTGGCTAGGCTGGTTGCTTGGTGGCCTGTACTGGGAATCGAATCACCGCAAAACCGAAGGCATCCCAAGGCCCGGTAGCTTTGGCCATATAATGGGACATATCATGTTGTTGAGCGGTTTTCTCCAATGGCCATCCCATGTAAAGGACCTTTTGATCAACCCCACATGTGTGGGGGGGGCAGCCATGGTCGTGTTTTGCTTGTTGTGGTTGTCATGGGAAGTCACCTGGTAGAGAAGATTCCTTCAACTACACCTTCCGTCGGCAAACCCATCATACTTGGACAGAATCCATTTCGCACCACCGCTCAGAAACCCTGGAATGAATCGATTCCCAAACCTAGATACCAACAGACGCTCTGGTTTCAACCCTGAACTGTCCTCAGATCCCCTGCAAATTGTAACCTAGGTCCTCCAGTAGAGAGGACTGAACAAGGGTACCCTTTTTTCTGTAGTCTTTTCAGAATTTTCACTCGTGGTCCATCAGGAGGCTTCGGAGTCTCTTGCAGGGTTCTTGCATGTGGTGCCTCGGTCGTTAGTTGTGTTTCACCAGATTACCAGATGCCCAAGGAGCCGAGTCCGCTCGCTCAGCGTTGAATGAAATAGTAGCGGAACCCTCCCACAAAAAAGTTGGTGAGAAAGGGCACTACTGGGAGACCTACTGTGGATGGACGAAATCCTGCATCACCTTGCGACCATGGGAAGCCATTGTTGGTTGGTATTAACAGAGGAATCATCATGCCAGAGCTTCTTAGGTGGTGCAGGATTTCGTCCATCCACAGTAGTAACCTCCATCGGAGCTCCTGAGAGGAAGAAGTTGGCAGGCACCTTGCCACAGCCGTCCAGGGCCGTGCAGCTATTGATGATGGTCAGGGTGTTTCGGCACACGGGCACCGAAACCTGCACCAAAAAAGCATCGGAGAAACAAAATACAAGACGCCAAATCAAACAACTAAAAAGTCCAGCACCCAAAAACACATCCAGCAAACACAAGGCAAGACACAAAAAAAGACCAAAAACAAAACTCAACATGCTTCAACACACTTTCAAACCAACTGAGCCACGTCATAAACTTGTCATGATTTGCTATGTTGTATCATGTTGCTTGCGCCCCTGGCTTACGCCACCTTACACGCGCGGAGGTTTCCGTTGCGCGACACATGTGGAGGTGTTGCTTACGCCAGCTGCTTACGCCACCTTACGCGCGTGGAGTCTTTTCTTGCGGACAGGTCGATGTGACACGATTCTTACAAAACCTGTACACGCAGGTTTGGGACGCCGCTCAATTGAAAACAAACAAAACAAAACAGAGAACTAGCTGGAAGCAAGGATCAACAATAATGTGAGGGATGCCTAAAGCGGGCAGCTTAGAGGGATGTGAACCACCCGGATGCTGAGGCTTTTTCAAAAGGCAGCACATCACGACAAGGTCCCAAACGGGAATCTTATGCTTTGAACATCGGCCTAACATGGGAAACACAACATCAAGCAATGATACGTTCAAAGTGCGGCCTACGCTCCCGAGCAGAATTTGCTAACCAATGTCTACAGGACACCAATGCAAGCGATCGTAAAATTGCATCAGAACGCGAGCTGTCCCCTGAACATGGAAGTACTGGCACGCTTCGAAGGCGCGTTTCGCTTTGCATGAAATGCTTTCGGGCCAACAAAAGGGGGGCCGACACCGCTTGGCCATGTTAAAATATGTTCCTTTTGCTGGGATGATGTTGACAGAACTGCCCAAACCATTTTGGGTTCCACCTTACTTGGACCAATCCACAAAGTTAAGGCATGTCCAAACAGTAGTAGCCTTCAGCAATGCCAATGACCAACAAACAATGGTTTTTACCGTGGTTTCAAAGTGGTGTAGGATTTTGTCCATCCACAGTAGACAGTAGATGAGCAGTGACTTAAATCTGGCTGGTGCATGGCAACCTCCCGTTTCTTCGGCGTGTCGGGACCCGCTGCAAAACCGGCTTTGCTTTTGGTTGCCCTGTAAAACCAACCGACAAGGGCACCAACTCCGAAAACGAGATCCCCATTTACCTGGAGTCTCCATGATAGGTCCATGCCCCCCATTAATTAGGGTAATGACCCCATCTTGTAAGGGTGATGGAGACTCTAGGTAGTGATTCCCTTTGGGGGGAACAGGGACTGCTTTGGGATCCTGCGGATATCGATCTGATCCGAAGTCGGCCTCCTTGATGAAGGTCAAGGGGTGCTCCACGTCAGGCTGCATCCATGTCACAAAGCGCTTCACCAAGGGAATCCGCAAGAGGGTGGTCATTCCTAGGACGCGCTCGAGCTCAACTGGGCAGCTTGGAAGTCAACAGCGCCGACACAAACCCAATTGATTGAGTGGATGGATATGCAAAAAAGTATTAAGTTAACCGGACAGTTCAAATTTACGACTAACATGGTCTTCAAACAAGAATTGAACCAGACATTTCAAATTTACCACTAACATGGCCTTCCCGAAAAGCTTAACGTCCAGGAAGTGGGGGAGTGAGCTTTTCAAGGTACCATGGTGGGGTTGGCTTTGTTATACTCAACTCGTTCTTTTAAATGATGTTTACATTATTAGTAGCTCTCTTTTGGGTATTAGGTGACCCACTCTTACTAAACCACATCCGTGCGTCACACTTGTTTGAGATTGTAACCATGCCAAACATGCTAGCCGAGTTGTTTTCACCATGCCTCAAGTGCACACTGCAACATCGCAAACACTAGTGGAGTTCCCGGTCCCTTTCCTTTGGTGAATAGCTGCAAACCGGGGGTGTCCAATTTTCCGGGGGTGTCCAACCACAAAGCTGCGAGCTCCAATTCTAGTTGAAATGAAGCATTAGGAGATCCTTGATTTGGGCTTGCCTTCTCCTTTCGCAAATCCATTCACCGGACACAAGGAATCCTCAAGGTGGACCCTCCATCAAGGGCTCGTAATAAATAACTTGCACATATTTGGACACAGCATGGCTATCTCAAAAATATGGGGACCCTTGTTTACCCAGAGTCTCCATCACCCTTTAAGCATGGGTGGTCATTACCCTAAATCCTATTTTTGATGAACGGGTCAAAAGGAGACTCCAGGTAGATGGTTTAGAGGGAGGGAAACTCAACCAGCCAGGTGCTCGAGTTGAGACAGACCCTTTTGTGTGTGTCGATTGTTCGGACATCCCGAAACTTTTCGTTAGGAAAAGAGAAAGCATCTGGGGGCTCTCGGAAAAAAAAGAAAGAATGAAAAAACAACACTTTCGGACATCCCGACTTTTCGCTGGTAAAATGGACACCCACACTTTCCAGCCCGCACGGAATGGCTTGGCAAAACACTGCTGTTTCTTTTTTGCAGCCCCCCCCCCCCCCAGCAGACAAAAACCAGTCTTCAGAATGAACAAACCAAGAACCATCAAGAAACCAAACACAACACTACCTGGAGTCTCCATGACCCCTAAAAAATGGGGTCCCGGGGGGTCCGTACCTAAAATACTGGGGTCATGGACCTATTTTTGCTTCGGGTCATGGAGATTCCAGGTAGAATCAACAAACCTCAAAAGCCAAAACTCACGGGGGGTGTCGAGCTTCTGGCCACCAGCGTGGTGGGCAGAGCCGCGTTCACCACCAGAGGGATGGCCTCTGAGCTTCAAAGGTGGCTTTTCTTCAGGGAAATCCTCCCCCAAAAAAGAAACGGCAAAAGGGCACTGGGGACCTAGCTGGGTAAATCATGGTGGTTCCATGCCCCCTTTGATTTGGTGGATGAAACCCAGGGTGGCTTTTCTCTACCTGGAGTTTCCTTCTGATACGTTCATCAAAAATAGGTCCATGACCAACCATGATTTAGGGCAATGACCAACCATTTTTAAAGGGTTGTGGAGACTCTAGGAGTTGATTCTCCTTTTCAAACAAACTAACTACAGGAAGTTCTGCAGGAAAATTGTCAAGAACCCCTATAAAAAAAAGGCTTGGGCGAATGTCCTCAATTTCAGGGAACCCAAAATGGTGTGCTCCTCTTTTTGGGGGACCAGCTTTTGGCCGGTGTCAAAGCAAAAGCAACCATGCTTCTAGGGGTTGATTCCTTGTCCATTCTTTTCAACCATCCTTCTTTTTCTCAAAAACCGGATCTGTTTCCCCTGGGTCTTGGGTGGTTTCCTGAAAAGAAGGATCCATGGAAATAATGGGGAAGGTGCCCCTAGATTTTCAGTTGGCCGAAGCTTGACCCCATTTGTCATCAAGGTGCAGCTGGGGTTACGCTCATTTTTTAGCCACCGCCATCAACCCCAGTTAAGAAATAGGGGGGTGGTTTTTGGCCCCTCCAAAAGTAGTCTGAGTCCAAAGGTAGTCTGAGACCATCTGTCATCAGCCCCAGTTTAGTCTCATAGGCGGGGTTTTTGGCCCCTCCAAAAGCGGTCTGAGTCCAACCACTACAATCAGGGGAAAACACCGCCATATGAATAAACTGGGGTTGATTAAACATCACCTTTAAACCAAAGGCGAACAAAAACCAACTGTACTTGGGGGTGAAAATAACCGGGGACACTCTGAGACTCTGGTGGGCGTCATTTAGGTGTGCTTGATGTGCGCCAACCATCTCAAAAGCTATGCCGCGTGAAACGTGAAAGCCTTTTAACGGCTTCAATAGCGCTCCAATGACTCAAACCCTCTCAAAACTAAATGAAACCCTTGCCACTTTTGGGAAATGGAGCGATGTCTATTTTGACAAACTTCCGGTTCTTCCCCTTCAACATCCCCACTACAAGTAGAGCGGGCCGGCGAAGCCGGGGGTTCATTTTTTTCTTTGCCTCTTCCTCTTTCTCTTTTGCCTTTTTGTCTCTGTATGCTTTTCTTCTTTGTCTCTCTTGATTGTCTCTTTCTCTCTTCTTTCTCTCGTCCCTCCCTTCTTTCTCTCTGTCTCTCTCTCTCTCTTTTCTTTCAATTTGTGTTTCTCTCTCTTCTTTCCCTGCCTCTTCTTCTTTCTCTTGTTCCTCTTTCTCTGTTTATTTCCTTGTTCTCTTTCTTCTTTCTGATTCTCTTTCCCGTCCCTCTCTCTCACGCGCGGAGCGCGGGCGGGTCAGCTGTTTATTTCTAGCTTTGTCTTTCCGTCCTTTGATCCGCTGAATCTCGCTTTCCACCTCTCACTCTGGCGACCTTGCCAAGGACCACGCATGTTGGCCCAAACCTCCCAGAGCGCTGAGGCTGCTCCGGAGTGATCCGAACGCGCTCCGCAATGGCAGGCGTTGTGATTAGCAAAAAATGCTTTCAACCATCCCGCCGCGTGCGTACGCGGCTTTTTTTTGGCGCGTGAACAGATTAGCATCAGTATCAGTATCTTCTCTTCCAGCTTTCAGTTAGTTGCCGTACCACGGAAGTTCCTTCTCAACTTCCGTTGACCAAGGCAAGTCAAACGGAAAACCACCAGGTTGGGGTTCCCCACCCCATTTTAGACACACCCAGCGGGTATGAATCTTAACTAGCGACCCTCTGGTGGACAGCATGTTTAGCATGTTGGTGAGGATCCATGTCCGCTGCTTTCAGGGAGTCCCCTAATAGAATTCATGGCCAAATGGGTTCCATGTGAATCCGCATGCCACGAACCCCCGGCTCCAACTCACTTCCTGAGTGGATGCACCAACACAAGTCCAATTGTTTCAAACTTACCGGTATACCGACCACTAAGTGGTCCAAACCAAAAAAGTGACTACCTGGAGTCCTGGAGACCATTTTTCAAGGGTCATGGAGACTCTAGGTACAGTCCAACTCAGGGAGTGAGTCCCAATGCGCCGGATTGCCTTCTCCCTGGCGCAAAGCATCGCGGCGCCCCCCACGTAGTCCGCCAAAATGACGTCTGGCTTCTCCTCGTCCAAGACGCTGGACACGAGGCTCCTCGGGTGTGTCAAGTGGGGGTCTCTCCAAAGAGGCACCTGGAGTCTCCTTCTAACCACTACAAAAAATGGTTGGTCATTACCCTAAATAATGGTTGGTCATGGACCTATTTTTGATTCGGGTCATGACTCCAGGCAGGGCTAAATCCCCGAACAGAAGCGCTAAAGGCTTCCTTGATGCCTTGTCCTGAAGGCTTCCCGTCGTGGTTTTTCGAAGTCTGTCGGGGTTTGTCCAGCCCTCCTCTCAAAGATTTGTGGGCCCTTCTTGGTTGATGTCAAAGGGCAAGCATTTTCAGGGACCCCTATGAGGAGAACCGCTTGACAGGATCCCTGAAAACAACAACAGCTTTACAAGGGGGCGCCTCTACATCAGCTGAAGGCGATTCTTTTAGCGGCCCAATGTATCATCGGATTCGGGGGAATCGTGGACCAGAGCTTAGGTAAGCGGGAGGTAAATTATCGAGATGTAAATTTATCTACCAGAATCCATGTCCAAACTGACTTCCTAGAGTCTCCGTGACCCTTTAAAAATAGGTCCATGACCCCATTATTTAGGGCAATGACCCCATTTTTAAAGGGTAATGGAGACTCTAGGTTTATCCCAATTGAGGATCCAAGTGGTTCAAACTCCGTTGACCATAGGTGGCCTTTTGGAAAAATAGATGGCCCTGGTAAATGAGATAACCGCCATTCAAACCAGTGGAACCCATCTATGTTGAACCAAACTAACCTAAAAAGGACACCCTAACGCCCGGCTGACCAAAATGCATGACCCAAATGTCCCCATGGCAAATCTCAGGTAAAAAGAAGGCTTGGACACATTGCCTGTGGATGTTCAACGGGCGGCAATACTTGTTCCCAGCATCATGACCACGGCATGCACCAAGCTTCTCTGTGCGACGGTCATGGCTCCCTTCAGAGAACTATGAGGATTGTCCAAATTCCTAGTCGAGAACATAATCATCTCCACTGACCCCAAGTAGGTCTTCATCTCACAATGCATTTCTGCGCGTATGTCCAGTCGAGGATCATGTGCAGATCCATATATCTCTGGAAGTGCGGGCCATTTGGGTCCTCGGGAGAGCTGCGACAGCTGGTCATGAAAACACTTTAGCCAAGCCACAGCGTTCAATCCTTCGATATCGCCTCTTCTACCAGGTTTATTTACTAAGATCCGGATGTACAACACAGCCCTGCAAATGCTGAAGGGGTGCAAGCAGAACATCAGCCTGAGCCCTAATGGACAACAACCAACAAATGATCTCCACGTTTCTCTCTACCTGGAGTCTCCATGACCCTTAAAAGATTGGTCCATGACCTCAATATTTAGGGTAATGACCAACCATTCTTAAAGGGTCAGAAGGAGACTCCAGGTAGTGAAAACTAACACAGTTGAGGCAATTACCAGGCGCAGCTTTGAAAGGGCCGAGAATGATCCTGTTCCTTTCGAGCTAAGCGTCAGGCTTCCTCAGGAAGCGTAAACAGCACAAGGTGATGCCTCAAACCGCAAGATGCGAGAATTCCACTCCCGACTTTTTTGGGTGCTTGAACAAACACAGTAACACACGCGCTCCCGGAAAAAAAAAAGGCGTGGAAAAAAAGCGCGCTCTGATTGTCTCTTGCGTCTTTTCATAGGCTGAAAATGCGAGTCCATATATAAAAACCTCGCATGAAGCCCTGGTTGGTGAAGTAGCAATGTATATGGCTGTTGCTTTATACGCCAAGCGTGAAGCGTCCGAACGGGCCCAATCTGGCCGGATCTGGCCGGTTTCTACTTCTGAGGAAACTAAGAGCTAGACTATTTGCCGGGTCCAGAGATCCACCAAATGCTCTGAAGTGTTCATTTGGATCCAAACAAGTTGTCCAAAGCGCATACGTGTTGCCTTGGTGGTCCAAGGCTGATTCAAATGCCGAACGTTGAACTGCAAAAATATCCAGGGCAATTGATGTGCTTTCGAGACCTGTCCTCCAGGAAGTTCACCCCGTTCCCTACCTGGAGTCTCCATGACCCAAAAAAAATGGTTGGTCATTACCCTAAATAAAGGGGTCATGGACCTATTTGTAAAGGGTCATGGAGACTCCAGGTAGCTCTAACACATCCCTTGCTTCAGCGATCGCAAGCTTCCAAGGGACTCCTCAAAGCCTTTTTGTTTTTACTTTTCGTGGCTGGAATCCCCTGTTTGAGCCAACAAGTTGTTCAGTCCAAAGATCCGTTGCCAAATATCTGCACCCTCAAATTTACAGAAGACATGACATTCACCAACCATAGTTTTTGGTTGCTATAACCCTTTTTTAAGTTGGATTCTTGGGGGTTCAGGTACCTGGAGTCTCCATGACCCGAATCACAAATAGGTCCATGACCTCAATATTTAGGGTAATGACCAACCATTTTTACAGCAAAGGGTCAGAAGGAGACTCTAGGCATAAAGAGAGTGACGCGCACAGCGGAAGCATCTATCTGAGGGTTTTTGTATTACACCCTGGGATCCTTGGGAAATGCCCCAGAGTGGTTCAAAATAAAACGGTCTTATCCGGAAATGTACCTAAATGGGGTCAATACCCAGTGGGTGTATTGCCAGGGTGTTATACAGCAACCCTTATCTGCCTGCCTCTCCGAAGTTAAGCTTAGCTTCCACCGGTGAGTTCACTTCGGTGAGTTGCTTAATTCATTTTTTTCCGACAGTTTAGAATATGCTAAGCTTCGCACCTCAACCACCGGCTTTTCGCCATCTTTCAGGCCGCGCCACCTGCGGCGATGGCCGACCCCCGGATCGAGTTTCCGGCTAGACCCTCCGAATCATTCACTTTCCGAGCCGATGGCCCGAAAAAAGTCAACCAACATTATAATTTATCACCAAAATGGTCCAACCCCCCCAAAAAAGACTAAACCTTATAATTTACCACTAACATGGTCCAAATCCCCCCAAAAAAAGGCAACCAAACCTTACAATTTTTACCACCACAATGGTCCAACCCCCCGAAAAAAGTAACCACACCTCATAAACATTTACCACGAAAATGGTCCAACCCCCCGAAAAAAGTAACCACACCTCATAAACATTTACCACGAAAATGGTCCAACCCCCGGACAAAAAGTAACAACATCTTACAATTTTGCCACTTAAATGTGGTCTTCCAAAACAAAAAAACTCAACAAGTGAGAGCCCACGGGCACAAAGTTGGGGCGCGCCCACACCTTTTGGACCGGGTAAACAGCGATCCGAGCTTGGAGCACACTGGAAATTCGGGGGGGGGGGTCCTCAATCCACTTTCTTGCAGTTGCTTCCTTCATCAAGTGCAGATGCTTCCGATGTGTACACATCCTTGTTGCGTCGCAGGTCCTTTGTGGTGGCTTGGTTTTTATGGGAGCCATCACAATCCCACAACATCCAGTATTCCCAGCCGAACACAAACTCTATGATTGCTGGCGCCCTCTGCGACCACGAGTGCTGCAAAGCAGAAACAACGTGTTTCATCGGGCCAGAGGGTTTGGTGGATTGAACTGCCGCTTGCTCTTCCAGCCTGTGAAGTGAACAACTTGCTGGTTCGAGAGATGCAGGGAATGAGAAATGGGATGACCCCGGGAAAAAACAAAAAAGATGGTTTCCTCTACTCGGGAATCCCCCAAACGGTTCATTCAACCAACACCCGGACTCGATCTCTCATTCCCTGGCTCTCGCGCCAACACACCGATCAGAGTTCCACGCCTCACGTTCATCGCCTCCAACTTGTCTTGGACCTTGGAAATGAACTCAACTCTCCCAGCCCGATTTCATACGGCCGGCGATTGGACCCTCAAGAAAGGTTTTGCTTCATGGGTGTCGCAATCAAAGGCCTTTGAACTGTTAACTCTTTGCCGGGGTTGTGTAAGTTTGCACTACTCTTTGCTGGTCGCAATTCTTGAAAACGAAGTCCCAAACAGAAACAAACGGGCAAGAATCACAAAGTCTGGTGGTAATGTTTCGAGGGCCCTCCCTAAAGAACAGCTGTGCCCTCCCTGTTCTCTGAAGCCTTCTCTAACAATATTTGTGCGCAAAGCGATGAAGGAATCTTTAGATCCTGATTGAACAGAACGACACGACACTTCTTTGCTTTCCTCACATGAGAAGATTGGGGCATAGCATCCCTCTCTGCTAATGCTGACCCCTGATTGATAAAACCCCCTCTTGTGCAGGGGGGCCTTTTTAGGGGGGAATCCTTTCTTCTAGTGGAGGTTGCTGAGTGGGAGCTTATTATCAGGGGTCAACATGCACTCCCTAGCATGCATCTAGACAAGCGCTTTTGGTAGATTTAAGTTCTTCCCCCTGCTAGTTGTTTTTCTACCTGGAGTCTCTATGACCCGAATCAAAAATAGGTCCATGACCAACCATGATTTAGGGTACTGACCAACTATCTTTCAATTGTCAGAAGGAGACTCTAGGTAGCAAGCTTCTGTTTGTAGACTTCAGCTGTTCCTCCCTCTGCTGGTCCTTTTGTTTTTTGGTAATCTTTGAGTTAGCAATCAATCTTCCAGCGCCCTTTTAATATCCTACAGGGGCGGATCCAATAAGGCCACATAGCCGTGAGTCAACACCGGTTTGGGATCCCATTTGGGGTAGGTGATTTCACCACCCTTTTTAGAACATACTTTTAGTGGTTGGATTGGGATGTTCACTGGGGGATAACCGCGGTTTTGACCGCACATCCAAACCGTTTTTTTCAGAAGCCCAGGCTGGAATTAGAACCCCAGCAAATATACATATATATATATATATATATTTTGCCTGGTTAGTGGAAAACAAAGAAAGTACCCCAAAAAGCAAAAAAACAAAACACAAAAAGGGGAGCTAATTCTGGGGAAGTAAACTGGTCTGCCTAGAACCATGCTTCAAGAATTAAGAAGCCGGATATCCACAGCTATTTATGGCAAATCGTCCCTCACTAACCTTCATCTACCCGAAGCGGTTTTGACTGTGGCTCAAAGTCTGGCCAGGCCTCCAGAAACTCCGAGCTGACCACCAGCACGTCGTGGCCCCGTGCCGCCAAGGCTTTGCTCAGGTGCAGCAGTGGGGTGAGGTGGCCCATCCTGTCGCCACTGGTGGCCCGAAAAGAAGGAGACCACGGGAGCTAGGTCCTCCAGATTTGAGAGGTTAGAATAAGGGTACCCAACTTTTGGTCTGCAGTCTACTTTAGTGGGGGAACCCTCCCCCAAAAAAGGGTAAAAGGGCACTACTGGGGGACCTAGAGTGTGTGTGTGTGTGCTTGAGTCCATTTGCTCAAGTCCTCTGGAAACAAAAACACATATTTTCCAGTAGTGATAGATTCCCTTTAAAGCCAACAGGGAAACATAAAAATATTCTTAAGCAAATGGAAGACAACTGGTGTGTGTTGTTGAGTTGGCACCCCTTTTGGCGTTTTGGGCTGGCTTTTGTCGGGGACAAACTTGCTGGTTCTCAGCACGAAATGAGGGAATGAACCTCGTAAACCATCCATCTGGTGGTTTCCTTTATTGGGAAATCCCCAAAACCGGTTCATGCAAACAACACCCGGACTCGTTGTCATTTTTGGCCTACTGCAGCCAAAAAATAACCCCTGATCCGGTTCCTCGCAATCAGCTGAGTCACAACCGATCTGAACTCAAATGGCCGGGGCCCAGGACCATGTAAGGAATAAAGGCGCATGTCCGAACCCATTCTCGGTGGCGAAATCTGCTCCCCTGCTAAAAGTTTTCAACTTTTAGTGGTTTAGTACGGAAAACCCAGCAGTTGGCAAAAAGCTAAAGTCCTAACAGCCAAGCAAAATGCGCCAAAGCACTTATGGCAAGGACACTCTCCCTTGCCTTCATCTACCCGAATCGCCACGGCCGAGTGGGTAGCGATCTGTCGCATAGTACTGCAGTTTCCACACGTTTGGGTGTGTCGTCTTTGGTGGGTGGTTGTAAAGGGACATCCAAAAGAGAGAAAAGCATTTTGGGGTGTCCAACCTTAAACAAACAGAGCTCAAATACTTCTCAGGAAATGCTTCAACAAGAGGTCCATGTGCTAGCTGGCTGTTTCTCACTACAGGGGAAAAAACACGTGAGCATGGGGCAATTGGAGGTTCACCTGGCATTGGTGGAACAAATACTCTTGTTTTGTTTAAAGAGTCCCAAGTCGCGTCCAAATGGACTATAGACTAATGGCCAGTTGACCAAAGCTCGAAATCACTAGCCACGGCTAACTCTCATTATGGTGGATGCCCTAAATCCGCCGACCCCTTTGCAAAAGCCAAGTTAGTCTCTGCAAAGGGGCGAGGCGTGTTCTAAGTGGTGGTTAGGGGGAGTCTGAGGGGGGGAGGGGGGGTCCAGCGGCGGATTTTTGACACGCCTAACCTCTAACCCTAACCTCTAACCCTAACCTCTAACCTCTAACCTTAACCTCTAACCCTAACCTCTAACCCTAACCTCTAACCCTAACCTCTAACCTTAACCTCTAACCTTAACCTCTAACCGTGAGGATGGATGATGATGAAAGACTGCGGGAAGATGACGGAAGACTATGGGAAGCTGACGGAAAACTACGCGAAGATGACGGGAAGCGGGAAGCTGACAGAAGACTACGGGAAGATGACGGAAGACTGCGGGAAGATGACGGGAAAAGGACGGAAGACCACGGATGACGGAAGACTACGGGAAGATGACGGGAAGATGACGGAAGACTATGGGAAGATGACACGGGAAGATGACGGAAGACTCTAACCTCTAACCCTAACGGGAAGATGACGGAAGACTACGGGAATATGACGGAATACTGCGGGAAGATGACGGAAGACTACGGGAAGATGACGGAAGACTACGGGAAGATGACGGCACAAAGATGACGGAAGACTGCGGGAACATCATCGAAGGCATTTGCGAGATGATGCTGGCAAAGCTGGGGATCTGTTGTCCAAGACAAAAAAGGCAGGTCTTGCATCCCCAGCATCCCTAGCATCACGCTAGAGCTGGTGAAGCTGGGGATGCAACCGCCGCCTTTTCCCGGTTGCCGAGACCAAAAAGGCGATGCCCTCAGGAGACTTGTCCTTTTGCGGGAGTTTTTTGGTTGACGACCTCTGGGAGGAGACTAGATCTAGGGATCAACAATACAGTTCAGACCGGTGGTCTAACAAGGACCAACCCCGAACTTCTCCTGCACGACACATGGACTCTGAATGTGGGGATCTTCCAACGCGGCGTTCCGAACAGGGACCCCGGTGTAGCACGGAACATAGAGCCCCATGAACGAAGCAGGTGCTTGCCAAGGAGGAAGGAAAAATGCAGCCCTTGAATAGCCAATCATGGAAATTGTCCACCGCCTTTTGACTCTGCAGGAGAAGGGCGTCCCATAAACAGGAGGCAGAAATAAAAGGGTGCTTGTCGTGTAATACGCAGCCGGCCAAACGGAAGTGCCTAGTTGTACCTGTTGTTTTTGCGGAGGTAGGCCCAACACTGCTTGCCTGTTGTGGAAGCTCCCACTGCTCGTGACTACCTTGTTCCGTTAGAGCTTCCAGGTTGGCCTCTGCGGGAGGTAAGTTCAACCCACTATACAATGAACATTGCTCTGGGCAAATAGGGGGGGGGGGGGGGGTTGTGTTTGCTCAAGTTGCTGGCCGAGGACTCTGGCCAAGGGCAGTTCTGACCCATGGGCATGCTGGCGCTGACGATGATGATGATGAGGATGATGATGCTAATTAATGAAAATGAGATGGTGGATGATGATGATGATGATGATGATGATGATGATGCTGATGATGATGATGATGATGATGATGATGATGATGACGATGATGATGATGCTGATGCCCATGGTGATGTTGTTCTGATGATGGATGATGAGGATGCTGAGGCTGATGCTGAGGATGATGATGACAAATGATGATAATGATGCTGATGCTAATGATGATGATGTTACAGGGGTCGGCGGCATCAGGCGTCAGCCTGCTAAATATTGCAAGCAAAACAACCACAAACCATGGGAATTTACAGGGTTTCCTTTGCTCTCTTGCAATATGTGGGGCATTCCAAATACAAGTCGTGGTCATTCGCCTGGATGTATGGTAGTCTAAACCTAAACAATTCGGCTAAAGGGTCCATGAACATTCATATCGCAAAGGGGAAATCTAGGGAACCCGTTGACTCAGCGCAAGACATGCCTGCGGCTCAAACCCCAACAGTGGATCCCTACTGTGGATGGACAAATTCCTGCACCAGTTTGGATGGATGCAACCCCAAATACTGTGAGAAATAGATAAACCACCTACCCTGCGGATGGACAAACTCCTGCACCAGTTAGGATAATACCCAACTAATGCTAAGAAACCAAGATTTGCCCAGTTGACTCAAACATTGGCGGCGCGAAAACGGCGGAAAGCGCCGAAAAAATCAATATTGCCAAGTAGCATGGGGATCGAATACGCCAGGACCTTGATCTTTTCCTGAGGAACATGTCGCCCATCGCCCCAAATGACCACCTTCACGGGTTCCAAGCCTTCCGTTTCAATACAAAGCGCTGGATATCCCGTTGGGTTTTGTGGTTTCCTGAACCAACACCCTAAGGGGAGGTAGCTGTGTGGAGACTACCACTTTACCAAGAGAAACAACATCTAACAGCTAAGGACCCGGGTGGCTAACCAACATGTGGAGACTACCACTAGACCCACTCAAATTATTTCACGCTCAAGGAACCGGATGGCTTTGAACCACCCAGAACAATAAATCGAACAACTGACGCGCACCACTTCTAACGTCAAGTGCGAGAATCCAAGCGGCATGAGAATGTTTGCCGAATGACAACCCAGAGGCCTCTCGAGCCCTTGCGGCTGGATCTCCGCAACTCACCGATCAAAACTGGGCTCAGATCCGCTGCTGAAAGCTCAACTGTTAGTGGGTTAAACGGGAATCCAACCACTAAACCAACTAAAAAGCTCGAACAACCTTTCAGAACCGGATGGCTTTGAACCGAGACAAGGATGCCCCTTTGCGTTCTTGGCCCCAGGCAGCCGATCTACCTCGGATCGCCTGCCGCTGGTCGAGAAAAACGTGCAACTCGACCACCCCCTGCCTTCGGGAAAAGGGAGGCTGTTGGAGCAACAGGGGCTCCAACATGGCGGCGGGAGTGATTTACATAAACAACTTCAAACATCACATGAATAGATATACACACGTACCTAGAGTCTCCTTCTGACACTGAAAAATTGTTGGTCATTACCCTAAATAATGGTTGGTCATGGACCTGTTTTTTTAAGGGTCATGGAGACTGCAGGTATATCAACCTTTGTTTCAAGGGGCGGACTCGTTTGTTTTACCCCCTGAAATTCCCATCGGCAATCTCCCCTTCCCTTCTCGTGCTGCCGGCGCGCGATGCCCATCGGCTCTTCAGAGCGCTCCATGGCCATGTCACAGGGTCACTCTCCCACCGCTCTCCAACGTGTCAGGCTGCGGGCGTGCAGGATCAAGTTTCAAGCAAACGCCAAAGCCGCAAGCCAGGACTCACTTCCGATCGAGCGGATGGGCCAAGAAAGTATTTACCACAAAAATGGTCTTCCCCCCCAAACAAAAAACGTCCAGAAACTCAGGAAGTGAGTCTACCAGGGTTGCAGGCACAGCGCGCCAACCCTATTTCTTTAAAAATCACACCCATTTGAACATGCTTTTATGTCCCCTCCTCAAATGGCGGGTGAGCCCGTCACAAGGGGAAGAGTGCAGGTCTCCAAACCAACTCAGCCTGGGCTTGAACATGTGCCAAATTGGGTGGGCACTCTGGCTTTTTTTGGAAACGATGGTGCCACCATGTCCTCCATAAACCAACAGTGGACTCTCAAATAACTTTGTCAGTTCAAGCACCCTCCACGTTTGGTAACAAGCAATGGGCGTTCTCCTGGTGGATTCCCGTCAAACCCCTCCAGAAACGAGTCGACTGTGAGAACTGCGGAAGGACAAAGACCTGCAGCAGTGAGGAGGATAACACCCCAGGTAGTGCGACATCTGCTGCAGGATTTGGGTGCCTCTTTCTTTGAGAATACCTCAGGAAAGACACACACACACGACACGCGCGCACACACACACACACACACATTCGGCCGGTTTCCTTTTGGTCGCCTTTAAAACCCACCCCAAAAGTGCCAAAATAGAAATATCCCCAAAATGTTGATTTTGCTTCTTCCTTGGGTTCCCCTTCAAAACCAAACCAACCCAGAAAACCCTCAAAGAACTCACTTCCCGAGTAGACTGGCCAGAAACACTAACCAAAATGGCGACCAAGCCCCAAGAAGTGACTCAAGTCCAGGAATGCCCCGGAACTCGGGCGTGCGACAAAGACGAGCCGCCCGTTTGGCTGTGGGTCAAAACCCTGTACTGCTGGTGAACATCAAAATTGGTGGCAAATGGATGTTCATCCACCCCAATATGCAGCCATACTGTGGATGGACGAAAACCATTTCGCACCACCCAAGAAACCCTAGAATGATTCGCTTCCCCTGTAAATTCCAAACAATGGTTTCAACCATGGTTTCAAAGTGATGCGCAACCATCCACTGGTTATGCAACCCATGCCCATGTCTCCCCACCGCCCCCCTCGGCCGCCGTCCCGCCGAAGGTCGAGGCGACACCGAAGCCGAGGCCAAGGAACCGGTCTGCGGCGCCAACACCCACCTGCGCCCAGGCGGCCTGCGGCGCCAGGGCTGGCGGGGCCGCCGGTTCCTCGGGTGCTGTAGCGAGCGGTTGTGGCGCTTTTGGAGGTGGGGGGGTGGGGGGTGGAGAAGGCTGGGGTGGAGTGCATGGAGTTGCTGGCCCACCGCGGTTCCATGGGTCATGGTTGGTTTCCGGCGGTCAAAATAGTTGGTCATCCAACCAAGAATGGGTCAAGATTTGGGTAACCCCAAAATTGATCAAATCCTGGTACAGGCAGACACTGTTACTCAAGCTTTCGTTTGGATAGTAACCCCAATGGTCAAACATTGGTATCCGTAAAGGCAAACAAGGACTGCGGCTGAATTGTGACCCATATTGACCCCGGATAACTAAACCTCTCGGTTTTCCTAGGGGGTGTGTTAGCAATTGTTGACCCCGGGGGAACAGAACCCTTAAGGGCTTACCGTATTTCCCTTCAAGGTTGAACGTCTCGAGCTCCAGAAGTTGAGAACCCTGTCATCAAAATCCCATTTGCTTAAGTTTAGCCCCTCACCAATTGACATGGAACCTGACTGGAGATCCCTCTAAAAGGAAAATGGTCTTCCAAGATCCCCCTCAGGTTCCATGAGAATTGGTGGGAGGGTTCTCAGTGCTTTGGGGGTTGCACTACTCCATCCATTGGGGTAGCTGTGTCTACGCAAGCAACGTTCAACCCCAATCTGGGAACTGCCCCTAAACCCTACCGAACAATTCTGGAACTTGGGGTCATCTTTCCTCCATGTCCGTTCCTATTATCACCCGCAAATCATGGGTGGAACGGTGAGAATGGGAAAGATGGGTCTGTCTCTCCACTTCTCCTTCTCAATAATCAATTGGTGAGAGGTGAAGAACAAAGACCAAAAGAGCCACGCAAATGAAAAGAGCTTGCGGAGCGGTATAAAACGGTCAGTGAGGTGCAATGAAACGCCAAGCTCCCCGTAAAACAAATCATACTATCGTAGCGCCCAAATATATAATTTCCGATGTGATTGCGGGGGGGAGGGGGGCTACTTTAAACTCACACTTTGCCATGCCATCATAGGATCCAACCATTCGCGTGTTTCGGAACTGCTTTTATTACCCCCGAGAAGACCCACGAACCACTCCAATAGGACAACAAGCCCCCCCACATGGTCAACAATACGTGTTCCCCTAAGAGCGAATGGGACATTCAGGTACGTAGTCCCTCGCTTTTGGAAATTTAGCGAGTTCCCCAGGTTCCTCTATATGGACCATGGACGGTCGAAAAACAATGGAGCTCACATGAATTACATACATAAACAACACCTGGTATTTAAATGGTCTGCCCAGAACCACGTAAAGAAATAAAACAGCGGCTGCAGCACCCGGACTGTCCCTTACTAACCTTCATCTTCCCTGGTTTTGAGGACGTGCCTCACATGGAGCCAAATGAATGTGCGCTTTTTTTGGAGGGTGTTCCTTTTTGGTCTGCTTGAAAGGGGAACCAAAGGCTCGCTTCCTGAGTTGATTGGCCAAAACAAGTCCAAACTTTTTGTTTACCACCAAAATGGTCTTCCCAAGAAGTATAAAGTCCATGAACTCAGGGAGTGAGAAAGGACACCAACACTTTTGGGCGGCCCAAAAAAAAACCGGACCCAAATAGAAATCCAACGCAAGCCGCTCGATCCCTGCGCCCCTTGGGCCTCAAGCACCACACGCTTCTCGTTGTTGTCCTCGGCCGGCGGCAGATCGTGGATCTGACCTAAGCGCCGTGCGAAAACGCGGAAACGGCGCCAAAACCGGGACAAAGCTGGGGTGACAAGAAGCAAATCAAACCAACATGCCCCAGAATATCTATATATATATATACAAACGTAAACATACATATATATATATATATATATATTATGTAAATAACTGCCGGAATCTGTAGACACACATATATATATATATATACATAAACATAAACATATATTGTGAGTAAACAACATACGCAAGCCAATGCTTCATCCCCACCTTTCGCGCATCCCGAGTCCGAGGAGCTGAAGGTGCGGGAGCGGGACCGCTCGAAGCCCTGGCTTGAGGAGCCCGCCGAACTTGGGAACCCGCCGTTACTCTCGAGGTCTTGGAGGTCCAAATCCAAAACTCGGACTTTCGATCGAGGTTTTGGAGGTTTTGGAGGTTCAAAACTTAGTTCCTGAGGCCCTTGGACTCAGATCCCCAGAGATTTCCCGGATGGTACCTCATGAGGATGGCTTAAAGGGGGTAAAAAGGGGTCGTAAAAGGTACCTCCTTGGAAGGTACCAAGGGACCCTCTGGGTTCATGACCCCGAGATAAACCCTTCCGGGGACCTCTTTTGGGTTCATTCCCAAATTCCCTAAGCAGCAAGTCATAGCCACTAAAGGGGCATATACCCCCACGTTCATCCTTTGGCAATACGGTGGATGGACGAAATCCTGCCAAAGAAGCCATGGAAACCATGACGTTTCTTGGTACTTACGTTGGGGAAGCGAAAATCCTGTATCCCAATGTTCATACTGTGGCTGGACGAAATCCGTTCGCACCACTTTGAAATCATCGGAAACCATGCCGTTTGTTGGTAATTACAGGGGAATCATCATTCCAGGGTTTCTCAGGGTGCGAAATGGATTTCGCAACCATCCACAGTAGGCCTTGAAGCTTCCAAAGGCCTCAAAAAAGAAGGTCTTTAAGAGGGAATGGACCGCTCCATGTTTGTGTCTGCCGAAAATTTGACCCAACAAAACGTGGGAACTGACGGCGCTCTTTGGGGGCGGGAACCTGGACCTAAAACTGACCTTGAAAACCGCATTGGGGTGTGTCTTCAAGGTTGGAACCCAACAAATGGATGGCTTCTGTTTGGTGTCCCTTTAAAACCACTCCATTCCAAGCTTCTTTTGGTAGGTTTTGTGACCTGGATCTCTTGGATTCTTGAGGCCAACTTGTCACTAACTCTGAAAACACCAAACAAAAAGGGAAACGAGGTGCGCCTGAGCATCTCAGAAAAAGGAAACCGGTTCACAGTTGTCAGCGCGCTACAAAAATAAAGTTATTTACTACCACACCAAGGGTTGTAAAAGCAAACCTACCGAAACGGTGTTTGTTCAACGCCAGTTGAAGCAGTTATTGGCTCTTAGTGCTCTTTCTTGTTCATCTCCGCAAATCGTGAGTTTAGCTTGCCAGAAAGTTGCAGCTCGAGCCCCTCTCCCCCCGCGCAAAAGATGAACAGGACCAAAGAACACAACCTCAACATGCCAAGCACAGTCAAGTTCAAGGCAAGCCAAAAGGAGATTTCAAAAGGAGATCAACTAATTTCGGAGTCCGCTGGCTGGTTGGACACCTTCAATTTTCGCATCCGTTCGTTGAACATGGCCATGCTCCGCCCTCCACTACCCAGACAAACAACCTTGGAAACTGTACTTACACGGTGGTTTTTAATGCTTCAAGTTTCAAGTCAACTCCATGCATAACTGTTTTGGTGACACTTATGATTTTGTTTGGGCATGCGTTACAAGTCAACTCTATAACTGCTTTTGGCTTCCCTGCCAAATGACAGAAAACGACTCTTTGCATCCTCAGCTAGCGATGGTGTCGGATCGTGAGGCTTGGAGCGGACCATGACCGGCCCCTGGTCCGTCAGAGCGCTCCAAATGGTCACTTCAAACAACACGCGAGCTGACTTTGAGAATCCAAGAGTCAAACCAAAGCCATCCTAAACCCATCCTAAATCATCCCAAACACCGAAACCCTCAAACCCCCACATCTCGAAATGGCAAAAGCCACAAATTCTTGTACCCTACGCCCTCCCCTCCCTTCTTTGCCTTGGATTGGACCTCCAGCACCTCCAAGAACTGACGCAGGCCTCGTGTTTTGGCTGAGAAGGTTGCCCAATGGATCGATGTGGGCAAAGAAGTGGCAAAACCAGCGGCGAAAAGTCAGAATTCTTTGTCCGACTGCTGGGATTTGGGCTAGTTTCGTGTAAGACTTCGTATATTTGGCTGGCTTCTTGGGTAAAACTTGTTGTATTTGGCTTCTTGGAAGGGACAACTTGTTGGCTAATATCAAACGAAGCCCTTTCAAGGGAACATGGTGGGACCAAGCCATTGGGTTCATGCACCCATCCGCCTGAGCACATGAACATGCTCAACAAAAATCCCCTGGGTTCAGTTCCATTGTTGAGCGTTCAAAATTGGCTATCCGTTTAATGTGGGTTGAACCGCGGGGTGTCTGTGCCAAGCTCACCAAGTCCGGTCACTTGCCAGGGGCTTCCGATGGCTTATAGGAAGGCCCAAACAACTCCGCAGCAACCTGTTGCTGCCGACTAGGGCCAGGGCAAAGTCAAGTCAAAAGCCGATTTGCACATGTTGCAAATGGGTCAACAGCGAAACAAAACTTGCAAATTATGGTAGGTTGGGTTTTCTCTTCGAACATTGACCAAAACGGGGCGGTGGGCTCCCTCCTCTCCGGGCCTCAGAGAATGCATGTACTCCGTGTGGATGTGTTTTTTGAGGGGATGCACAAGATGGTGGTTGTCCTGTTGGTTTTCCTTTAAAGGTCAATCCCACAAGGGACCCTCAAAAAAGACACCCCCCATATATGTATATATATATATATATATATATCATTATATGTGCTCCTGTCTGCTAACATGGAATATGACTAAGGGTCCTTGAACACTATTTTGGTTTAAAAGGGCCCAATTCTCTGGTGAGTTCCATGTTAGTGGACAGGAGGGTTTGCGGTTTCGGGAATCTCAAGTTCGTCCATTCAGAAACTCCGCACTTGGCAGCTTTTGCTTCGATTGGCTTCCGAGCGGAGGTTGTTCTCATTGGAATCCATCACCTGAGCGGAGCGAAACTGCTCCGAGCACCGGGTAGGTCCCCAGCAATCCCAGGAATGGAGCTATGGAAACAGAACACGGCCCCAAGCTATGAATGTTCCTGGAGTCTCCATGACCCTTTAACAGCAAACCCATGACCCCCACGTTTTACGGTAATCACCCCATTGTTTAAGGGTCATGAGTCATGGAGACTCCAGGTACTATTCTTAGGGAGGGTGGTTCCCTCCAAAACCCCGAATAATAAACTAGGGGTCAGGGGTTTGTTGTTCCGGGGACAACGAAAACCCCCTGAGATAAAACTGGAGCAACGGTTCATTTCATGACCACAAGGTTCTCAAATTGTGGAGCTCAAGATGCTTAACCCCCAAGCAGGGAGTAGTTTCAAACCTACTGCCCTCTTGAAAACCAAAACACCATGTTCGGGGTCCAAATCAACTTTAAGGACCAAACCTAAGCAAAATCCCTGAACCACCTTCTCCCCCGACCACCTAAATGAGGAATATACAAGTACAATCTGAACTCACTTCCTGTGTGGATTGGCCAGAACAAGTCTGCACTTTTTGTGTACCACTAAAATTGTCTTCCCAAAAAGTTTTAAAATCCAGGAACTGAAGGAACATAAGCGGAACCTGGATTTCAGTGGAGGGTAAATGTGTGTAAATATTGCATACATGGTTTGTTTGGGAATCATAGGTGCTCTTTTGATCGCTTGGTTTGGTTAGAAATGGATGAGTTCCGCTAGGTGTTGCCCCATTTACCATGGCCATCTATCTTTCCAAAGCTACGCTGGTTTGTGGGTCCGAAAGATTTCCCGAAAGTGGGTGTGTGCTTTTTGCCACCATTCCGGCTTGCGTTCTTTTCTTGCGAGCCAAAAGGACAGCCACACTTTTGGGGGGTCCGCCATTATTCTCGGTTGCTTTCTGCTCCCCTGCTAAAAGTTTAACTTTTAGTGGTTTAGTGGAAAACCCACTAGTTGGCCAAACAAGTTACAGTCCTAACAGCCAAGCAAAATGCACCAAAGTACACACACCCTAAATGGGATCCCTGATTTTCTGCCTTTGGTAAAAAAAAAGGCAATACAAAGGCCGAACAACTGGGCAGAAGGGGAAGTCCTTACTAACGGACACACCTCATATTTACGGTCTTCTTGCCCACGCTGTTACTATGGCAGACAACATACGACGCATGGTCTGAACGCCATAAAAGTTTGGCGTACTCGGTGACCTGAGGCTCATTTGACGAACTGCATTGCTGCATGGGGAATTGAACACTTTGCAAGATATTGGATTTCTGGCCCTCTTGAACAGGAAAAAGGAAAAACAGGGGGCGCCACTGGGCAACTGCCTGGAGTCTCCATGACCCTTTAAAACAGGCCCATGACCAACCATTATCGAGTGTATTGACCAACCATGTTTTAAGAGTCAGAAGGAGACTCTGAGACTCTAGGTGTCCCTTACAGGGCGAGAAAGGGCAATAACTACTGGGACGCCCAGCTCATATTCTCCCGGGGGGGATGTTCAAACCCCCCGCCGACGCGAAAGTCGCGCGCCGACTTCGCCTTGTCCCGCAGCGCGCAGTTCTCCTCTTCGAGGCCTTCCGCACGGATCCGCCAGTCCCGGCACTCCCGGCACGCCTCCGCGGCCTCCGAAAATTCCGGCGCCCGGCGAGGCGGAGACGGCTCCGTCGTCGTCCGTTTTCCACGCGCCTTTGGCGGCCCCTAAGAAAATGATCATCCCTTGGACCTTGAAACAAATCCAACTTGAAAATTGGGGTATTGCAACACAAAATGTTGGTCTTCCTAAAGAGTGACTAAAGTCTAAGGAATTCAAGTCTAAGGTCCTCGAGTAGACAAATTGAAATTAGGGTACCCAATTGTTTCTGTAGTCTATTTTAACAGGGGAACCCTCCCAACCAAAAAAAGGGTACCTAGAGTCTCCTCCTGACCCTTTAAAAATGGTTGGTCATTACCCTAAATATTGGTTGGTCATGGACCTATTTTTGATTCTGGTCAGAAGGAGCCTCCAGGTATATACTTGGGACTTTAGTCACGTGAAGAAGCAGTTGGGGGCAAAGACATACCATCAGAAGGAGCCTCTAGGTAAAAGTTGGCACCAATTGCTGGGCACCTAGATGGCAGCTAGAGGGTGCCGACAGCCCCGTCAGGTGCCATGACATGGTGACGTGGGAAGAACGGAAATCCCATCATGGAACCCCCTCCAAGCAGAAATTTCCCTAAAGACAAGTCCATTGGTAAGCCCCTTTTTTGGGGACCAGGTGTGTCAGTCTACCTGGACCCTCCAAAATTCCAACTTCTAAAAATGGGCGCTTGCAACCCAAAACATGAATGTTGGTCAATTCCCCTTCTTTTTGGTTCCAGGTATACCTCCAAACATATAGTGCCCATCGCCCCCCATCACCGAAACATGCCCCGGGTGCCCTTCCCCCCCCCTTCTCCAACCCCCCTTCCCCTTCACCCCCCACCCCCTCTTCACCCCCCACCCCCCCCCCCTTCACCCCCCTTCACCCCCCGCGGCCTGGCGGGCCGCATCCTCGTACTGCTGCGCCATGCGGTTCAGCTGGGCGTCCTTCCAGGCCAAACCCTGCGACAGCTCCAGCAGCCTCGCGAGTGACGCGTCGCAGGCGACGCGAGGCGAGGCGCCATGGAGGCCACCTTGGGGTTTTATGGATATATATATATATGTATATATATATATATATCACGAATCTTGCTGGTGCGAGAGATGCAGGGAAAAATGCTTGGTGCGAGAGATGGGTGCAGGGAATTGAATGATCGATGGATCGTGACAAAGAAAGAAACAACATCCAACTGGTCGTTTTTTGCTGAAGGAGGGGAGCAAAGAGTGGGTTCATTCCATTTCTCATTCTTAAGGGGCTGCTTAAAGGGGCGATGGATGAGGGGCACGTCAGGTGAGTGGCAAGAGCAATCCTGGTGAAATAACCCACTTAAGCTATGGTTGTAAGTCTCCGTTTAGTGGGGAACCAGGCTTTACTAACCACTTACTAAGTACAATGCCCCTTTGAGTGGTCCTCAGTTCTGAAAGACCGTTCCGGGTGTTGGGCCCAGGGTTCCACCCAAAAGAAAAGCAACCCGGGGTTCTATGGATATGCCACTAATCTTGCTGGTGCGAGAGATGCAGGGAATGTGACCCCGAAAAAAAAAAAGAAGTCCCCTATGGTTTCCTTTGAGGGGGCCAAAGCCTGGGTTCATTCTCATTGCCTACCTATTTCACCAGCAAGCATGGGCCACGGGCCGTGGCTTATTGTTTTCTGGCAGCGGCTCTGAAACGGACAGAAGGAACCGTCGGCATTGCCTGTTGACCCTTGGTCCGTCCCAATCAAAGAACAGTACACTGTTTCACTCCTAAGAAGCAACACCGCGCCCGAAGCAAAGGCATACAATCACCAGTCAAGAGGAACACCTTCCTGGGAAGATACCTGGAGTCTCTATGACCCTGTATCAAAAATAGGTCCATGACCAACCATTATTTAGGGTCATGACCAACCATTTTTAAAGGGTCAGGAGGAGACTCTAGGTACCCTTTTTTTGGTTGGGAGGGTTCCCCTGTTAGACTAGACTACAGGAAAAATTGGGCACCCTTCTTTAAGGGTCAGAAGGAGACTCGAATGAACGCTTCGGCTTCCGAGCCGCGAGCCGCTTTTCACCCCCATTTCGAGTCGACGCCCGCGGACTGGTCGAATCGGCTCCTCCCGTGGAAGCTGCGGTGCAGTTGCAGCGCTTCCTCCAAAAGCCCGGTCTTCACCTCAGTGGACAAATCAGAAGCTTCTTTCCTGGAAACAGGTGCGGACAAAGCAGACACTACCTCCTGCATCTTCATTTGAGCAAAAAAAAGTGCGCACAACGGAAAAGTGCGCGTTTCAATCAAAAAACGCGCAAAGTTCCAAGAACTGCGCGAGGCGTTTTTGGCTGGTTTGAAAAAGGTGCGGGGTGTGTATAGCCTGGACATGAACCTGTCAAGCTGTTCAAAAACAACTATAGGCAAGGATACATGCGCCTAATCGGCCAGAACTAGATGATCCAAAGAACCAGAGTGCATTTTGGCTATTTACCAACGGAGCGGTTGTCGGGAATAGCCTTCAACATTGCCAAGCCAGCTTGACAGTCAAGTGAAACAAGTTTCAACTCCTTGAAATTGCAAGAAATTCGAACGGCTCTTGCAAGTGGCGCAGCTTCAAGCGACGACCACATGTGGCTCAAAGCCGATCTGTTGGTTGGCAATTCGGGCGCTTTAGACATCTGCTGCCTAATTAAAAGGTCAAAAACGCACGCATACATGCGCACACTTTTCGAATTTGCGCGCAATTGCGGATATTTGCGCGATAGTACCGGATTTTTGCGCGCAAATTGCGGGCTGGCAAGGCGCCGAAAATCGACTAATTTCACCTATCAGCGACTTGTCTCAACAAAAATGTGGCGCAAGCACAAATCTGGAGCAAACAGCGGATCCGTGCAAACCCAGGCAATACTTGCGGGCTGGGAGCTCTTGACGGAGCCAAGCGGGTTGCTAAATCAATGGCCTCAAAGTGTCAAGTGCAAGTGATATATAGCTGGTACTTGTGCCGGGTGTGCCACAAATGTCCTGCCTAAAACAGGCTTGGGTGGAGACAAAGAAGAGCTAGATATGCTGTAAACATCAAGGACTTCAACAAACAGCTGCGCCGGCACGGGCACGAGCAGCGCGGTATCGGTTGTTTACACAAGCAGTGCCGAATTTGGCTACCAGAGGAGTTTCATCCGAAAAGTGCGCAAATCTCTCAAAAGTGCGCAAATTCCAAAAAAGCGCGCAAAAACACAACAAAACGCGCAAACAAGCATTTGAGCAGAAAAAAGTGCGCAAACGAAGATTCAGGCTGGATCGCCAGTTTCTGTCCATCCACTTTACCCCAAAAACCAGCAAAAGTGAGTGAAAAAAGCAATCGCCCAAAGGTCATGGGAAAACCGGCCAGAATCCGGGCCGCATCTTTCCTCCCAATGAGTCAGAATCAAAACCCGGTATTAAAATGGTTGACCCAGAACCATGCTTCAGGAAATACAAAGGCGTTCCTCCCAAATGGACCATTGACCATAGACTACTAACTTTGTCTGAACTCGTGGATTGGCTCCAAACAGAGCTCAAAACTGTTACCTTGTCCCTCTGGTTTTCATGTACCAACCAACATTTAGATATTGCAGATCTCCCTGTGTTCAAAGAACAAGCTTCTTCCCTTCAAACGCGGTCAGGGTCCGGCTTCAACCAGTTTTACCCCCACCAAACGCGTTTGGAAGTTGGAGCTTTGGACATCGTTTGCCTGAAGCTTGGACGCCTTGGTCCCCCCTTTCGTGGAAATCTTGGCTTGCGTCCACCAAAGCTGGAGGCTACAGGGATAAGCATAGGATACGCCAAGCATCAGCACGGAAGGCCTTATTAAGGGGTTGCTAAGGGATAGCCCCCCCTCCCCATAGCTCCTGTTAGGGCTGCATGAAAGGGTGTTCCAACCATTGAAAGTCGTCCAGGATACTTGCCGTCCCGCGAAAAGTGGAATGAGAATCTGCAGGTTCCTTTGGAGCCCATCAACATACCTTCCGGAGCAATATTACAGAGCTAGGGTTACGCAGGTTTTGGTCCATGTTTCCAGTTACCAGGGTTCCATTTTGGAATTCCGGGTTTTTGAGCCATACCGTACCCATATCCCGCTCCCCGATGAAGACATATCTGCTTGGCCAACACCATTTTTTATTCATAGGGTCCCCGGTCCCAAGCGGCTTCCACTATGTCCTCGTCCAAATGGCCTCCCTCCCCTCCCCTTGCCGGGAACAAACACCGTAAATGCGTAATCTGACGAGTAAGGACTTTATATGAAATTGCTCAAGGCGGTTGGTTTTCAAAGTTAGAAGGAAAAACACAAATACAACTCACAACTCGAGTTTACAATTGAAAGAAGGGAAGTGCTGAACGTACCCCTCATAAGAGCTGTCAGGAGATTAGCATCGGAATAGCATTGGGTGAAATAGAAGTAACTGACAACTATTTATTGATGCCAGTGGATCTATCAATAGGGCATTATCAAGCTGAACTGACTTTACCCACCGTAGAACATTGAATGGAGCACGTGGTATGACCTCGGTGTCAGCAACAGTCCATCTATTTTTGCAGCAGAACAAACCAATCTAACATCATCATTTGTCATTTCAGAAGGTTACGCACACATATCGAAGCGTACAACTCGCTGACGGCCAAAACTGCCGGCAGTTGGAAGCAAGGGGCCTCGGAAAAGCAAAAGCAAAGCCTTAGCCAGCACGATGCTACGTGATAAAAAAAAAAAAAGAAAAAAAAAAAAAACCAAAAAAAAAACAAAACATGGGACAAAAACGGTACTGCCGTGAAATATCGTGAAATGAGTTTGACATCCTCAATCGATAACCTTTGTGTTCATCTGGGCTCTCAACCCAGTGGCCATCTACCATAGCTGGAAAAGACTGACTTGGCTTGTGCACCCACCAAAAGGCTCTAGTCTGTGAGACCTGTGGATATGTTGCAAAATCGCAATTTCCCTTTGGATTCTTCAGCCAACCCCCAAAAAGTAAAGGCGTACCATCAACAAAAGTACAAAACAAATCTTAAGCCAATCCCAAAAAGTCATTCAACGTGTACCATCAAGCAAAAACCACCAACTGTTCCAACCTTGTCCGAGTGTCCGCGAGCTGCTTCTCCAGTTGCTGCGCATAGTCTTCCAGCGGGACAAACATCGGAGCTCACCGAAGTAAAATACTACGTGCAAGAGTGGTTCCTCCGGAAAGGGAAGCCAACACAAACCAAACCAAGCTTCTGTATGGAATGTCCTCAACCTGTTCCAGTTCGGAGCCGAGCCGAACCAAGAAACATGCTGATATTGCTTCCGCGCCCGTGGCGATTGAGCGAGGTCACTTCTGGAAGGGACGTGAGCTTATCACCAATCTAAGTACCGATTCGGGAAGGTACTTTGTATGTCTCAGCACTTTGAGTTTTGTTTATCTTCCCCCAAGGAGGCAGGATCACCTGCGGGGCCCGGACAGAAGAAGTGGTCGCCAAGCAGGAAAAATCAAAAGGTCGTGTCGGGTCGATTCGCTTCTGACCAACTGAGAATTACCCTCCCAGCCATTAACGTGGAACCTGACAGGGGGGTCCTGGAAGACCCCTCTCATTTTAAGGGGACCATTTCCCGAACGTCAGGTTCCATGTCAAAGGGGTGGGAGGGTAGTTCTAGGGGAGGCCACGCCTGCTGTGATTCTGTTCCTCGTGGTCCTCGTAAAGCATTGGATCCTTGGCCTGCCAAAAAGAAAGCCATGGGTTGAAGCCCGCACGGTTAGCACCCGCGAAATGGATACGTGAAGTTCGCGCAAGGAAACAAAAGGCGTGTAAATGTGTAGAAGGGACAAATTACCGCGTAAACCTGCAGTCTCCATGACCCTTCAAAAAATGGTTGTCATGGACCCATTTTTTAAGGGTCATGGAGACTCCAGGTACTGCAAACAAGGCTATGACCCCATTTTCTGGGGGATATGGAGTTACCCAGGTTATTGGACCCCCAGGTTCATATCCTTTGCTGGGGGTCAGAAGGAGACTCTAGGAACGTGACAAACCCTGGACACAAATGCATGGAACTTGGGGCCATGTGTTTGTTATCTCGGTTGCTTTCTGCTCCCCTGCTAAAAGTTTTTAACTTTTAGTGGTTTAGTACGGAAAACCCATTAGTTGGCAAAAAGTTAAAGTCCTAACAGCCAAGCAAAATGCACCAAAGTGTTGACACCCCGATTCATTGCAACTCGATTCGGGTGTTGCACGGGAACCGTGTCCCGGCTCATAAGTCCCGGGAAAGCACACTCCATCCCGGCCATGGGGCGTGTCTGTTTGGAGGACTTTTGGTGATCTCAAAGGGCCACCAAAAGGAAAAACAGCCATTCTGGGGGGGTCCCCTACAAGATACACCCAAATCACCCAAAAACCGTTAGGGGGGGGTGACACCCAAATCCGTCCAAATCCACGGAAATCCGTCCAAATCCATGGGACTCCACCGATTTCGCGATTTCACACTTCCGTTGAAAGATCCTGGCCGCCAGTTGCCGACATTGGCATCGGGAGGCGACCGTAGCAGCGGGGATCCGGGGGATTTGGGGCTCCGGGCTTGGGCGGGGAGACCCTACCTTTGGGGGGGAGGATTGGCGGTCTGCCTGGAACCCTTCAAACCGCGCTGTTGCCATGGTTTTGCAGATCCCAGGCGTTCCACTATAGCAGGTGACCAAACTGGTGGAGCATGGTTGGTTTGCATGCTACTAGGGGCTCTAAAAGTTGAAGCCAACAAGCCAATTGGAGAGACAACCAGCTGGTCCTCAGCTAGAATCAAGCCGGCTTTATGCAAGAACCCGCTCGGAAACCACCTGGACTCGGGGTCAACTCATTCCCTATTGCAGGAAGAAAATGAGTGCCTAAGGACTGTCCAACGGCGCATACAGTATCTCTAAGAGAACCCTCCAATGGGTGGTTTACAGATTGTTTGGTACCAAACCTAAGTGACTGCTTGGACAAAACGATGAGTTTCCATGGTAGATGGGATATAAAACACATCTGAACCAGTAGTACCCATCTATGTCCAACCAAACTCACCGATCAAAAGGTCACCGTGGATGGACAAAATCCATTTCGCACCACCGTTTAGAAACCCTGGAAGGGCTCGATTCAATCCTCGTCAATACCAACAAACCTTATGGTTTCCACCATGGCAACTCATTTCGTGGCACGAGATGGATTTCGCGCCCCCAGCCTCAGCATGGAACGAACTCACACAAAAGTACCTGCAGTCTCTCCACAACCCTTGAAAACTAGGTCCATGACCAACCGTTATTTAGGCTAATGACCAATCATTTTTTAAGGGTCATGGGGACTCCAGGTAGACTTCAGCCCCGAATTGTTTTTTCCCCACCCATGCCCCCAGTTGTTGTGCCTCTGGTGCCACGCGGTTCAGCGCATGCCTGCGGCGTACGGAGCGGAGCATTGGAGGGTCCGGAGGCATCTTCACACGGCAATCAAATGGTTGGTCAACTGACCTTGGGGCCATTTTTGGATCAATACATTGCGAACAAAAGGTGGTGCCATTCAATGAATATGTGTTTTTTTTTGGATCAAAACATTGCAAACAAAAGGTGGTGCCATTCAATGTATGTGTTTTTTTGGATCAAAACATTGCAAACAAAAGGTGGTGCCATTCAATGTGTTGCACCCTCATAAACAAACTCAGACATCCGCAACTACAGTGGGGCCAGGGTCCTTTTCCGATCAGTTTTGACAAGCTCTCTCCCGGGCTCCGAGGCCGGTTGAGAGTTGAGTACCTTCACTGGAGCCACCGTCCAGCTCTCCGGAAAGGAGTTGCTACTTCACTGGGCCATGCGAGGAAGACCGGAAAGCCCGTGCTTGGGTTCTTTTATGAGACCCGGGAAGAAATGGCTTAAGGGTGCTCGTGAAAAAGTCCATGGAAGAGACCAAATCCGGCCTGCAGCATTGAGTTGGTGCCTGAGAAACCTGTGGTGTCAGGCGGTGGGTTCTAAGAGACAATTATGGACCCTATAACTTGGTTGACGTTGGAAGGCGAGCAACAATTTAAATTTTAGCAGTTAAGTGAAGAAATCCCACTAAACCACAATAAGCACAAATGTAAAATGGTTTCCAATAACAACCATGATAAAGCCTCAAACCATGGCTGGACATAGCATGGCTTGGTCTTAGCCTGCTTAGCTGGGAACTCGATTCTCGCTGGGCTGCTTTTTTCTCAGGCCCCCTGGAAAAATATCATCCGTGGAAACATCGAAAAGCCTTTCTGGAACCGGAGGATTCGCTGAGCACCAAGTGCCAAAAAAAGGTGGACTTTCACGTGCGGATAGGCGCCCGCTAGAACATATTTCCAGCTGGAGAGATTTCCTGTAAGTCCAACAAGGAGAAACACCAAACAAAAAAACAATATTCACGTCAGCAAAAGTTGGTTGCCCTAAACCAGTCAACCCAATTTTGGTTCTCAACCAAATCCGTTTCCTTTGGGGCTTCACCTGCTCCCGGAAGTTGGCCCGACATTGAAGTCAAAAGGCAGGCCTCTGCAAATGAGAAAAATCCTTTGCCGATCCCCGCCTGATTCTGCCGACCATGTCCGCAACGATGCCCTCAGGCCCCAACCCCATGCACCCCCCGCTTATAAAAGAAATCGCCCGGAGAAGCGCGTTTTGGGGGGATCTATGGGAGGTTTCTACGAATGTCTACTAAGAGCAAATGGGGACGTCATAGGATGGTTGTTCCTTGTGGTTTGCTTTTTATTAACGCAAAAAAGGGGAACCCTCAAACATGACACTGGTCAATACGGCGCTAGGCGTTGCGCAGTGGGGAATGCTTTTGCACTCGCTGGGCTGTTCAGAACAGAGTGCTCCGTGATCCTAATCCAGAGGCATGGTTGTGGGAAATCACCCCAAATCTGTGATACCACTAGACGGTTGCTTTCTGCGAAGCCCTGCTAAAAGTTTCTAACTTTTAGTGGTTCAATAAAAAAAAAAAAAAACATTAGTTGGCAAAAAGCTAAGAGTCCTAACATCCCTTGGCAAAACGCTCTGAACAGACGGGCGACTCCCGTGATGATTGTCTCGCTCTCGATGGAAGATTCCCTTGGAGTCGCACGCGGCAAACCGTTTTGCCCCTTCCAACTCAAAGTGTCTCCCTCAAGGCCAGTGCCAAAACGAAAAACCAGTTGGGATCCTTACATCATACACCTGAACATTGCAACTTGTAAAAATGGTGTTGTTTCCCTTTCGTTGTTTTGGTGTTGAAAACAAAAGCAACATGTTTCAAATGATTGCAACATTAATTTATTTTAAGGAGCCCTGTTGAACATCTTCCAATTCAACGCACTATCCGCTGTTTTTAGTCGTGCATTCACACGCGGAATGAATCATGTTCTTTCAATTAGCAAGTCCTTGGTCGACGTTGGGTTCGGGGAGCAACAACAATTCAATAATTTTAGCAGTTCAAAGTGGTTGGATTCCAACCACTCAACCACAACAAGCAAACATGTAAAAGGTGTCCCTAGAGTCTCCTTCTGACCCGAAATAAAAATGGTTGGTCATTACCCGTAAATCATGGTTGGTCATGACCAACCATTTTTATTTCGGGTCAGGAGACTGGTCCAAACCAGCCAGTTCGTGTCTTCGGTTCCAGTTCCCCCGAGAAGAGCACGTGGATCCAAGAAACGCGGCTGGAGCTCCCCGTGGTTTTGTGTTGGGCTGACCAAGCAGGAGCCACACAATGGAAGAGAAACATGGCTCATCCAAACGAAAGGCAAAGGTGGATGCTTTGTTTGAATTAAAATTCAGTGGGTAAGCTTGAAACCAAGCTTTAGCAAAAGAGTTCCGCCGTCCGTCGGTCCACTATTTACAAAACAAGTCCACCAGTGTGGTTTCATCAGGTCTTTTCTGGCCTGGCGCAGGCAGGTTTGGGCCGCTACCGGTTGAGAGCAATTGCTTACCGTTGGGCTGGGCTAGGTCCAAGAGGAGGAGTCTTGTTCCTCTTTGAGAGCCTTTTCCAGGGGAATCTGAAAAGGTCCTCCAGAACATCTAGCATTGAACTCAGGCTCTTTTGCACAAGCCGCATGAAAATTGTCTGGTTCGCTTCAGGGAACAATGGGGAGGGGCAGATATGTTTGCATTTGTTTCCAGGTTAATCGGTTGCTGGGTTGCTTTTGAGGGAAACCACAGTTGCATTTTTGCCGGTCCGAGCACACGCAACTCGAACACAAGTTCTGCAAGACTTGGTCATATATGATCTATAAGTGCATATGTCATCACTTGAGTCATGTAAGCTGACCGAAAAGCTGCCGCGCACAGCTTGCCGCGGAAAAATCGAAAACCTCATCCTCTGGCACAGCTTTCTACAAACAGAGAGTGACAGATTCGCCAACTGAGACACAACTGCTGGGAAAGGGAAGCTCCACAAAATTTGTCCTGCCTTTAGTCTACCTGGAGTCTCCTTCTGACCCGAATAAAAAATGGTCGGCCATTACCCTAAATGGTGGGGTCATGGGCCTATTTTTGATTAAAGGGTCAGAAGTTCAGGAGTCTCCAGGTACTTTGAGTTTGGGCCCAGCGAAGTGAAAAGGTTTGCAGGGTCGGTTCACTTGAGATGACTTGAAAGGGCCGACCTTTGCGGATCAAGTGTCCAAAACGCAAGTATCGGCGCTGGAACCCCATGCTATCTTTCCGTTCCCTTTCAAACCAAACAAACATGTAATCTTTTGGAACAACCCCAAAGATGAGAGCGGACCCCTTTTCAAACTAAGGTGGAGTCGACGGGGCGTACAACTTGGAAAGTGCCTGCCTAATCCAAACTCACAAATGATGCACGTGTGTCAAAATCAAGGACCCGTTGGCCACAGTGTAGAAGGGAATCCCCGACAGCCAACCAGCCAACTGACCAACCGACCAACCGACCAATCGTGCTGAAGGAGTCGTGCAATTAACGACCTCCAAGTTGGCATAGTTTATGGTTAAGACTAGGACGGTATCTGATCGTCTTCCATCCCCTATCTTTCGCTCTTGATCAATGAACACGTCCTTGACAAATCCAAGAATTTCACCTCTGACAGTTAAATACGAATGCCCCCAACTATCCCTATATCGATCATTACCGCGGGAGCAGCCCTAGCCTCATCCGGAAACCCCCAACACCAAAAAAAGAGACTGACGCACCTATCCCAGCTCTTGTCCTGGCCTGCTGTTGCCCTGCATTGCGAAGGCCTGGCACAGCTTTCTTGAGACTCTCAGAATCGCAGCCCGATAAGCCGGAGGTGCTGAGAGGTGCACCAGCCAAGACAGAACTGCCCGGAATTGCCGGGGAAAGCACACCGTTTGTGCCACCCAACCAAAATGCTAACTAGGGTTACTAGTCACATAACATCATACAAAGTCGCCGATCGCCTCCTTAAGTGTTTTGGGATGCAGGGTCAAGAGGTGAAGGGACCTGAGAGCGAAGACGTTTTCCACCCGAAAGATTCGGAAACAATTCGGCGTCAAACTTCGCCAGCAAAGTTGTGGCCAACAAACTTAAACAGCTAGCGCAAACCGCAGGTTTTAGTCCATTTGGTTCCATATATCAAGGTGCAATTCTGGCACATATTGTTTTGAGCCATATGCAAGTGGCCCCAACACCAAAAGTATATAACGTACGGCAACTCAGAGAGTCAAGGAAGCGATGTCACAGAGGGGCCGAAACAAACACGGGGTGGGTTGGATCAGCTTTTAGGGAGGGTTGGAGGGCTTCGGTTTAGGGGGTTCCGTGGCTGTTGTGTCCCCGACAGTACCTGGGCTTGCTGAGGTGGGTGTGTCCGTTTTTTAGGGGGCCCCGAAAATGGTGCCTTTTTTTCTTCGAACCCGCTACGACGTCCCCCCCATGGGCTCTCTGAGTGACTAGCCGGCAAAACCGAAAGCGAGGCTTCCCTGCCTCCAGCCTGATCTCCTGAAGCCAGCAGCAGAAGCCCTGCAAGCTCCGGCTTGCGAAAGCGGGGTTCAAGCCCAAGCTGGGCCAACCAAAAATCCCATGGCCAACCTTAGCTGGGCTTACGCGATGGAATGAGTTCTAACAAATAGGTTCCTTTCGGATGCTACACCACGCGATTGGTTCCTTCTGGCACTTTTGGTGGCGCAGTCCTCCTTTTTGGCTTCGACTTCCAGCCCTTCTCTCACGTATTGAGACTTTTACTGTAACCTTTTGGCTCAGCGTGATCAGGTCCATTGACATCCTTGAATCGAACAAACAAATTCTCCAATGGGTGTTGGAGAAGTGTCAGGTCCTGCTTGGACTGATCCACAGATATCACTCCCCAAGAAATCAGCTGCCGAAATGGTTCGGGGGGATTCGCATGGTCCTGGTTGGGTTGAAAACCCGGTGAGAATGAGTGCTTGATTCTTCTATCTGCGATTCTCTTTGACGAGTTTCCCCTCACTATTGCAAAGAACAACAATTCCCGCGTCTTTGCAACAGCTTTTGAAAGGATGTCGCGACCCAAAGACGTTGAACACCCATTTGCCACTTGGGTTTGCCCGAAAAAAGAGGGCGCTTAGAATGCCTTCCTCCATTTTAACCAACCCAACCATGGGAAATTAGCCTCAAACCATACCCACTTGAGGGTTAATTACAAGGACTTGGGAACGGGCATAACTGTGACTGTGAGGAACATTATATATATATGCACATATATTATGATACTCTTGCTCCACAAACTTGGAACTACGAGTACGATATGCTTGTTCTGTGTGGTTCCGCGTCGGCTTGAAGCCCTTTGGCGTGTTTGAACATCACCCAGGAAGTGCAAGGAAAATGAAACTCTGCCAACGTGGAACCTCCTGAAAATAGTGGTCATTCCAAGTTATTCCCCAACAAAACCGCGGGAGCAGGCTGTTGGATAGGGTTGCTAGGAGGTTCCATGTTTAGCGCGCCTTGCCTCGCTTGTGTGTGTGTATATATTTTTTTGGGGGGGGTCTGTGCAGGGTTCAAGGAATTTCTTTGATGCTTTCCGCGGGCGAACTGACCCCGCCAGATTCCACGTTAGTTGATGTTCTCCGCAAACCCTTGTGACGCAAGGAAACATGTCGGTTGGGCTATTTGGTGTTGGGGGGAGACTCCGGCCACAACTCCAAGTATGAGCAAATAAGCGCATAGAACCTCCTGATCATGCCCAAAACCTGTCAAATATCAGGAGCTGACAGCTCACATGGACCCCAGGGCATTTTCCCGGGATGCCATGTGAGTAAAAAATCCCTAGGCGGCTCCATGAGTACCAGCCTCGTTTTGCACAGGTTCCATGTACCTGAACCCTCAAAATTCCAACTAAAAATGGGTTGTTGCAACCCATAGTTATGGGGTGAACTCCGTTTTTGTTGTGGGTAGTTTGAGAGTCCATGTAATACTCAGCCTCATTCTCATTGGTGCTTTAGAGATTGGGGGTGGTTTCCCATTTACCTGCTAGGCTCTGCCGCATTAAACAACCACTTACATTCGTGTCAGATTCGGATCAAGTTGGATGAACCTGTGATTAGAAGAGTCCTGATTTGCATGGACATTTGTAAACAAAAACGAAAAAAACGGGGATCGCCACAGTTCAGTCTTAAAACTCGCAGTTCTAAAGAGGACACATCTTGTCAGTTTGCAACTCGTCGGCTTGCACGCGCGTCGGGGTTTCCACGCCAAAGTTCTCTTGGGGGACCCCTGCATGCAATATTAGGTTGGGGGGGAGGGTCTGGAATCAGGAAATCCACCCTCCCTCACTCAGGAAGTGAGTGGGTTGGCAAAAAGTCCTAATTAACATCCAACACGAGGTGTCCGGTTTTGGAACATAGATGGACTTTCCTGATAGATTGAACCACGAGGAAATCCAGGAATCACCTTCAAGTTTGTAACCAAATCAACCAAAGGAGACACCTATGATCCAAACGCTGCCAGCACTCAGGCAAAATACCCTGTTGGCTTCCTTTTCGCGAGCCTTCCAGTCTTATCGAGCCTCGCCTGTGACGAGGATCTGCTTAAACATCGCTTCGCTATCCTGGCATCGTCGCTTCTGTTGATTGGGTACTCAACATATGTGTGTTTCTGAGTCTGGCTCATATTTCGGCCAACATATATCCCACACGCTGGTCACACATGTTCAACGCTATCAGTGCGCCTAGACGGCTTTGCTAGTGAAAACCACCAACCCAGACGTTGAAGTTCAAAGCCGCTGCAATGCATTGGATATACTCAATGTTTCGAAACAGAGCGGTCACTCCGACGCAACGAGGGACGAAGCAACACAGTGAAATCCATGTTCGTAGGCGCGCTCTGTCACGCAAGTGTTTGTTACGCCAATCAAACAATAAGCGCACGGGGCCCAGCATTGAGTACGAAGGGTCAACGCCTGCAAAAATCCGTACGTGTGCCGCAAGACTAACTGTTGCGAAAAGTTGGTTCGCTCTGCTGTCCTTTGAGGCCAGCTGAAGCAGAAGAAGCAATCCCAAGTTTGCTCCCTATCCAACACAAAAAACAAAAAAAAGGGTACAAGCTGCTGGACGCGTCCCGGACGGACGGGTTTTTCCGCCTTTTGGACGGGTTTTTCCGCCTTTTGGACGGCTTTTTTGGGACCATCAAAGTATCCATTACAGAATGGGGTCCAGCTGGACTGGGTGGATGGTGGACGGACGGCGGACGGACGGCGGATGGACGGCGGAGCGCTGATGGAAGGCGGATGAAAGGCGGACAAAGGCTCCGAACAATCTGCCTTTCCGTGGTTGCAACTGTTGAGCGTGTTTGACCGTCAAATCTTAGCTTGAGCTGGAAAGTCTTGTAAAGCCAGCGATTCAGATGCCCACAGCAGGCCGGCTGTAGATTTGCATGAGAAGCCCGTTTCAAGCGGTTGATTGCCTAGAGGTGGCTCCAAATGCGCACATTTGTGGATGTAAGCAATTAATCTTCCTTACGAGCATGTATCCTTTTGTAGTTCTAGCCTTGGTAACTTTCTTTGTTCTTCCCGAACCCCCGCAAAGCCAGAAAGCACTTTAGAGCCAAGGCCGCGGGCAAACAAGCGCTACAGAACTCTGACGGGCGCTTGCTTTCTTGAAGCGACTGTCTGATAGCAGGTTTGGCGCGCGCCAGCTTGCCCTTGAAAACGTACCCTGTCGCCTGCAAGCACAAAACTTAAGTTTGTGTCAAAGTAAGGGACATGCTCATCTGCTTCTTGGCACCAGCCTGCGCCACCATGTCCGCATACTGTGCGTCTGCGTATTAAGCAAAGCTTGAATATCCTAGTGCTTACAGGCAAGCTTGCGGGCTCTGGGCAAACGCTGTTGATGAATGCAGATTCAGTCTGCGCCAGCGCCTTACGTGAAAGAAGACGCTTGTCAAAGCAGCCCGTTTGGTCAGCATACCTTAAAGAAGCTGCATCGAGTTACCGCAGTGTGATGTTGTTTCTCGTTCTTAGCAAAATGTCTAGTCAGCGCAGAACCCAAAAAAAGGGGTCACACTGTAGCGAAACTGAATAAAACGCCTTTTCGCAAAAGAATGCCATTTTGTTAGTGTGACCCCAAAATTAAAGGTACAATGGAGACTCCAGGTACCAACTATTTTTCTGTAGTCTAATTTAGTAGGGTAACCCTCCCCAAAAAAGAAACGGTAAAAGGGCACCTAGTCTAATTTAGAAAGAAACGGTAAAAGAAACGGTAAAAGAAACGTATACCCTTTTTTCCTGTAGTCTAATTTAGTAGGGATACCCTCCCAACCAAAAAAGGGGTGAGAAAGGGCACCAATTGCTGGTATATACCTAGGTGATTCTTTGGCTGCCCACGTTCCGGTCCAAAACAAATGCCGCTTTGATCGGCCGGAGAAAAAAGCAAGTTGGCCTCCGCAATGCTCATTTGCTTCTGCATTTGGTCGCACCGAAAGCGAAGCATGGGATCTCGAATGGGCCTTTTGGATAAATAGATTCGGATTTTTTCTGGTAAATGGGTGTGGCTCAAAAGTAAAGAACGCGGGTTTTAGTTTTTGGTTCCATTTACCAAGGTGCCATTTTGGTACCACTTTGTTGAGCCACAGCCAAATGGAATAAACCCCCATCCAAACCAGGAATCGCCCTCTACTTGGTAAGCAAACCAACCAAAAAGGACACCTATGATTGGATCTCGACTGGGCGATGTACAAGCATAGTTCCAGCCCCACTGAATCAGGACAATGATGACGGTGTCAAGATGGCCTTGAACGCATGACAAAGCAGCCATCCACTTTCGGTTTCCTGTTGGGGCAAGCAACATGGGCCTTTTCAAACACCTAGACACGAGCGTGAGTACAGGATTTCGATGAAACAAGTCACCAGTCAGTCACGCCGATTGGGAAAACATAACTCGCCAGGTTCCTTCAGGTCTTTGAAGTGTTCCCTTGGTCATGGAAAAGGATTCACTGGGATGTTGACTCAAAGCACGGAACGGGTACAAACACTGGCGAAGCGAGTGTATCTCCGGATGAGTTTGGTAGTGTTTGCTACACATTATGTTGTTCAGCAAGCCATGAACCACTGGACAGATGCATCGCAATGGCTTGTCCAACCATGGGTGTTGTATTCGGTCAAGTCTTAAACCACACGGCAAATAACCGAAACGCCTCAAATGCTCAGAAGAAACCCAGAAAGCACTGCTCAAGAACTTGCTCAAGAAGCAAATGGGCGTGTCTTCTTTTTGGGGACCTTCCAGACTGGTGTTTGCCTTTTGTTTTTCCTGTTAAACCCACCCTGAAAAGGGTTCCCTCCATAAGAGGCACACCCATATCGCCTCACGCACGAGGGGAGGTTGTGCACCGGCAATAGTTGGGTTCATGTTTCCCTTTCAAAGTGAAGAAGACTTGGACATGGCTCACACAAAATGTCTGGAAATAAGGAGTTCTCCTGTTGGGACCGTTGCAAACAATCGTTGCTAAACAGGGGAAACAAACAGATTAAAAGGTTGGTTCGCTTTGGGCAACTGAGTGTTTGCACACCACAAAGCACAATTCCGGCCGTTCGGGACATGCCGGGTGCTCAGAAGTGTTGCGGTGGGAAGGACTCGCCCGAACCGCGAGAGAATTCGTTGATAGGCTGCGACGGCGAATTCGATGCGCGGAGCCAACCTGACTTCAGAGCGGTACAAAGGATAATTATCATGGGGCCTGGGGAGGAGGGAGGAGGGGGGGGGGAGGGAGCCCAAATAATTAAGCCCTAAATAAGACCCTAGGAAGGGAAAACAAAAAGGCCTAGTTGGGCTCCCTCCCCCCTCTGCTCCCTCCCCCCCAGCCCCCATGATAATTAGAATTTGGTTTGTGGGGTACATTAATACCAAGCTTAGACATACGAGCAAACTACTGGCAATGACTCTGGCCTGCACTTCATGTTTCCTGTCCTTCTTTTCGGACAGAACATCATTGCTGCAAATGATGAGACATCAACCTTTCGAACGTTCCAGAGGGAGAATCTGGCTGGAAAGAGTGTCTGCTTGTCCTAAGGTTAAGAAATCATTACCCCAGCTTTCGACTTGACAGCCAACTCTTATCCCCCAGATGCAATTCAGGTTCTTGAAAGCGCTCAGTGCCTATCAGGGCTGGGCCAGACGGGGCCAGACGGGGCCAGACGGGGCCCAGAAGGGGAGAGTACGAGTCTGAAGCAACCGGAAAGAACTTAAGAACCGATGGGTTCGGTTCCTGGCGGGACGATAAAAGGAAGGCGGGTCCTTGAAGTGGGCCGGTTGTTTGGTGTGGTTCTAGAGCAGAGCCAAGAGAAACAACGCCAAGATGTGGGTGTGTCTTGCGGGTCCTCTAAAAAAGACACACATCCATATTTGTTGGCTTCCCTACATCCTTTGCAATGCTAAATGGTGCACATCTTTAGAAACATGGGCCGAAGTCTCTTCTAGTTGGATTTGCGGCTGGACCAAAGACCTATCCAGGTCAAGATCAGTGGACTGTGCAGTGTTCAGCAAATGAATCCCACTTCGGTTGTGTCAAAGGATACTTCCGAACAAAAGGGGTGGTTTCCTGTTGGTTTCCCCTTTAATTAAACCCAACCCCCGAAAAGGTACCCTTCACAAGTCAAGCCTGAATCTCAACTGGGTTGCTCACCTTCCCAAAGTGGCCCACGGGGAATCACAAAGACCCCTTGGCGGTTTGGATTGATTTGCCTAGAGTCTCCTTCTGACCCGAATCAAAAATGGTTGGACATTACCTCAAAGAATGGTTGGTCATGGACCTATTTTTGATGAACGTGTCATGAAGACTCCAGGTGGAGGCTATGGAGAAGCCGCGTTTCAACTTCCCGAACGAATCCCAAGCCGCTAATTCAGGGCCAGAAATTCTTTGACCGGATGTTCTAAGCTTCCTTCCAGCAAAAGAACGCGGGACACAAACACAGCATGTTACGCCTATAATAATAAATACATAAACATATATGCATATATACACATACTGTGCTGCAGTTTACCAACGTTTTACGCATCCCCTTGTAGCCAGTCGAGTGCCCTCTATCAGTGTGTAAAGAGTTCTTCCCTTGATTCTTAGCTCTTAGGGTGGAGTTGAGGCGACCCTCTCACCAGCTAACATGGGTTTGTGCGCAGACCCCTGTACAAAGACAACTTTCCTCCGGAAAAGGCTCTTTTTGCACAAACCCGTGTCAGTTGGTGGGAGGCTAATTGGGTCGGTTCTCGATTTGAGAGTTGCTCTGTGAATACAAGCCTAACCCCCCCCCCCCCACCCCCTGGCCGGAATCTGTCACCAAGTCAAATCCATGGTTTCCACGAGTGTGGACAGTCGTCAACCATGCGAGGGAGGAATCCCTTACATCTCTTAGAGTACTTGCGTCAACACAAATACATGGTCAGTTGGACAAACGAACAAGCGGGGATGCGGAGGGAGCGGGGATATGGGGGCATTCCATTGGCGCCATTTCCCATATCAAACTTAGTCAAGGTGCATTGGGGGGGAATCCTCCCGTATCCCTGCCCTGCTAGTTGGTTTCCCTTATATAATGGTGCATTTCAGGCTTGATTCGTCAGATTTACGACACCAGACGTTCGCTCGGCTTCCACCAGTTGACTTCGCGCCAGGTTTTGCAGCATTCAGGCAAGCATTCAACGTCCACGTCCTGCGATCTTTTCTACGCAATCGGCAGAGATAGCCATGCCTTCCGAACATTTTCGTGTGCTTCCTTGGCCTCTCCATAGCGTACAAGATATCATGGACCGTGTACAAATGCCCATTCCGGGAGGACTGTCTTGAGATTGAGGGGCGGCAGTCTTCCTCCGGGTCCGCAGGTACGAACGCCATCCTTTCAAGTAGACATGGGCCACTTCATGGGCAAAGTCTTGAGAGGGGCAATCACTACATCGCCGCTGCCGATTTTGGTAAGCTAGTGCAGCTAGTGAGCATGGTAACATGATGAACATGCTGTCACACGAGATAGGATGGGCGTCTTTGACCAGTGCGGACAACTTATCTGATCATTGCGAAATGTTCATGGTTGACCAAACGCTGATCAAAAAGAACTGCTTGGCAAAAAACAAAAAAAACACGCAGTGGTGCTTAAGCAAACATCTCCCTAGCCATCTTGCCTCGGAATTTCGCATGGCTAAGGCCGACATCACCCGGCTTCAGCTTTGCTGGCTTTAAGGGAACATCCGTCGGCCGGGAACAATCATTGCTCCCGCTTTGCTTGTACAGCGTGGTGCGAACTCGTGCGCGGTCTCTTGGTCGGAGTTCCATCTCTCCCACACTCTGGCCCCTTACTGGGCTGTCCGTTTTCTAATCCCTTCCAAAAAAAGAAGAAAGACAAACAAACACATATATAGCTTTTTAGTGGGTTAAGGGGAAACCGCACTAAACCCGGAAAAAAAAAGAAGATCAAATCTCTAAGGAACCGGATGGCTGGGAACCACCAAGAAAAGGAGGAGCAACCTTTGCACCGCACCAAGCGGTTCTCGCGTGCTTGCAAGTGATGGCTGCGCAAGTTGGAACGTCGAATGAATTGGCCTCATGATTTTTAGCAGGAACCCTAAGGGGTCTAATAGGTCCTTTTGACACCCCTAAAGCCACTCTTGGTCTCTTCGTGCAGGAACCCTTAGGTTCATTTCAAGCCTCAGGAGAGAAAAAACAAAAAAGCACTCAAGCAACACTCTCAGATGGGTGAAAGGGCTCGTTCGCCCCGCAAACGACTTGTTGAGAACCTCAGGATGCCAAGTCGACCCGGAAAAACGACTTCTTGGAAGGCTGCCAAAGCATCCGTTAGCAAAAGGACGCATCCAGTATTGAATAGGGCGCCTTGGTTGCTGTTGACCCCCCCTGCAAAAAGTTTAACTTTTTGTGGCTTTAGTGGAAAACCCCTTGATTTCCAAAAAGTCAAAGTACAAAAATCCAACCCAATAGCGGTCAAGGCGCGTGCCCCCAAAAGAAAAAAACCTCCGGATACCCACTTCAAATAGACTAACATAGACGGTGTCTGTGTGGGTGCGTTTAGGGGCAGGTGGGATTGACATTGGGTTTCACCTGTTGGTCTCCATAAGATCCAATTTGGTCTGCTTGAGTCACGGAGTTGCCTCCAGAATCAGAATCCTCTGGGGTTGTTTTATGGCAAATCTTCAAAGAGCATGCACAACTTGAGGGGCTCCCGTGCTCAAACAGATCCACGTTAATGAGTCCAAGTATCCTGAGGCTACCCTTAGGGATGGTTTCGAGAGAAACTAAGAACATTCTTCGTCGATTTTGCTGCCCTTGAGACCACGGGATGGGAGTCCCAATTGAATCTAAAGAAAACGCAGACTCTTCGCACGTCTTGCTTTGTGTTTGTGACTTTTCTCAGGTGGCCCAAAGATGGCTTCGGTTCTCCTGTTTGTTTCCACCACCCCAACGGGTACCCGCAAAAATACAGCCCTTGTAAATGGGTCGTGGCCCACAGCGCGCGGGTTCTACTCCTCAATGAATAACTTGCTCTTGGCCGGAGAGCATATGACCGTCGTCTGTGTTTGCGAAACTCCTCTTCTTTTTTGTATTGGGAAACCAGACGAAAAAAAACACGTTTTGGGGGACTAATTACCTAGACCCTCAACTACCCGCCAAACCGGAAGGGAAACAAACCCCTGCGACCCTCACCCAAACTCATCGCCAAGAGAGATGTGCGGCACGAGCTCTGTGCAGCTGTTGAATTGGTGAGACTTCGTGGCTGGCTGCAGCGATGGGATGCGATGCTCCAAACAACTCGATGCAACTCAGTCTTGATTGACGTTGGAAGGGAAGCAAAAAAACAAAAAGTTTGGCAGTTAAGTGGGGATTTCCCACTAAACCACAATAAACAAAAATGCAAAATGTTTCCAAACAACAACCATGTCTAGGGGTTGATTCCTTGTCCATTCTTTTCACTCATCGTTCTTTTCAAAAACCGATCGCCATTTCCCCAGAGGTTTTGGTGGTTTTGCAGAAAGAAGGATCCCTGCTTAAAGAATGCGGAAGTTACCCGAAGAAAATGGGGTGAGATTCGGTCAAGTTTGCTTGGTTGCAAGTGAGCATAGCAGCCATCCAGCTCCAAATTCTTGTCCAGTTCTCGATCGAGAACTGACGGGCGGCGACTTCCCTCATTGAGGCTCAGAATGTCAAACTTGGGTCTGTCTGGGACAAAACGAGCACCTAGTCTCTCCTTCTAATCTTTAAAAAATGGTTGGTCATTACCCTAAATAATGGTTGGTCATGGACCTATTTTTATTTCGGGTCATGGAGACTGTCATCCTTTTTTGGTTAGCTCCGCCACACTCAGGACTCCATCCCCCCAAATTGCAATGAGAGCCCAAAAAATCCCCGGCCGAAGCCAAAGAGCAAGCCTTTCCCACCCTTCCCATGAAAATTCAGGGATCCTTGCATGAAAAACACCTGAATATTGCCTTGTAAATGGTGGCTTCCCCTTATTTTGGGGGAAAAAGCCTGTTTCGAATGGTTGCAAAATGTATCTGTTAAGGAGAAGCGGGTGGCCAAACAAACAAAGGAGAAGCCGGTGCCACCGGGCACCCCCCCGGAAAAAATAGGAGGATACTCCCATGTGTCTAGTTGAATTGAAACCAAAGGGGTGGCGCAACAAGTTTTCATTGACAACCGCTTGAAGCCAACATCTCTCCTAGCTCCAGTGTTTTTCTTGTGGAAGTCCCATGTCCCGGCGCCGAAATGGCAAGTCAGCTCTTGACACGGCGATTGACTCCAGTCTAAAGCCGCCAATCCCGAGGCCCGAGCTGGTCGAATCCGAAAGAAACATCGGATGGACCATCGCAGACGCGGGTTCACTTTGGAATTGAGGACCCTCCTTTTCGTTCACATTCCGATGGATTTTTGCTTTTTTTACCTGGAGTCTCCATGACCCGAATCAAAAATAGGTCCATGACCCCATTATTTGAGGTCAATGACCAACCATTCTTGAAGGGTCAGAAGGAGACTCTTTGGCTGTTTGCTTGCATGTTTGAACTTTGACTTTTTGGGAACAAGTGGATGTATTTCCGTTGGATCCACAAAAAGTTAAACCTTTTACAGAGGGGTTGGGACGTTCCTTTCGAAAGAAACGTCCCATGGCCCAACCGGAACCCGTCAGCTCACTCCGCTCTCGGAGACTGGGGCTCGGTCCGTACGAGCGGCGTGGGGCTCGGCGTCTTGTGGTCGTGGGTGTTGCCTGCCGGCCCGAGAAAAAGGTAGCAGCAAAAAGGAAACCCATTTTGAGGGGTTCCCTGGTTTGAGACAAACCCATGTCAAGTCTGAAAAAGTCAAAAAGGTCCCAAGAACAAGTCCAAGCCCCTTTGGGGCGAACTCGTGTTGAGCCCAGGTGAGTCTCCTTCAAACCGGGAAGAGCTACTAAATTGGGCAACCTAGTGTCTCCTTCTGACCCTTAAAACATGACATGGTTGGTCATTACCCCAAATAATGGTTGGTCATGGACCGAGTTTTATTTCGGGTCAGAAGGAGACTCCAGGAACCATGTCGTCCAAACAGCGGCGACCCCACTGGTGGCAAGGGGACTCCTTCAACTCTTCCTCTTCCTGGGGATCTGTAAGGAAATGCCATCTTGGGGTCGTGGTTCACAGGTTTCCCATGCACTACAACCTTCTGGAGTCTCCTTCTGACCCTTATCAAAAATAGGTCCACGACCCCATTCAGGGTAATGACCAACCATTCTTTCAGGGTCCTTAGGGAGACTCCAGGCAGGGGGTTCCCACACCCACAACGACCAGAGGGCGTCGGAACGCTGGCAACTTCCGATCCAGTGGCGTTCGAGAGAAATGAAAAATGACTCCTACTGTGGATGGTTGCGAAATCCATTTCGCACCGCCCAAGAAACCAAAGATGATTTTCGATTCCCCTGCAAAAACCAACATACCATGGTTTCCCGTGGTTTCAAAGTGGTGCAGGATTTCGTCCATCCACAGTAGGTCCTCCAGTGGAGAGGATAGAATCAGTTGGTACCCATTGTTTGCTGCATCTATTTTTTAGTGGGGGAACCCTCCCAACCCAAAAAAGGGTGAGAAAGGGCACTGGAAAACCTAGGACCCGCAGAAAACCAACCTCCCCTATGGTGCCCTTCAAGGACATCCCTCGGTGCATTCCCAACACACAGGCTCATTCCCTTCTGGGCACCAGCAAGAAAAAGTCAGGAAAGTATTGTTTGCCGCTAAGATGGTCCGGACGCAGAAACTTGGTTGACGTTGGAAGGGGAGCAAAAAAATATGTTTGAGCAGTTAAGTGGGGATTTCCCACTAAACCACAATAAGCAAAAATGTAAAATGCTTCCCAACGACAACCATGGAAATTGACTCTCTAAAGTCCGAGTTCTGGAACCCAAGGAGCGAGTGACTCGTGTTTTCATCTATGTGTTGATTCCAACAGTTCTTTTCAACCGTCGTTCTTTTGAAACACTGATCGCTGTTTTTTTTATGGGTTTCTGACTCTCTAGAAAGATTCGGATTCCTGGAAAGAATGGAAACGGAAGGACGGCACTCCTAGATTACAGTTTTCAAGGTCCCAGAAATCAAAGGGCGACCTTTTGGCACCTTCACAAAAAATGGGCAATCATCCCAAAAGGTGATTTCAGGACATGGTCAACCAAAAGGTCGAAAGGTCGAGTTTTGGACCGCTGAGTTTGCCACAAGAGCGAACTTGTCTCTCAAGGTAAAGGCCTTTCCGCAAGAAGTAACTTTCCAAAAACTCAGCGAGTTGTTTCTGCCATCCGTTACACTAGGGCACTGCATTCCCCAGCAAAAAAAAAACAACTATACCAACTGCTTCAGGCTTAGAACAAAGACCCTTGCAAAGCAGAAAAAGAGATTCTGATTGGCCTTAGCCTTATACCCTCCCACTAACATAGCACCTCACAGGGTGTTCCTTTAAAAGGAGAATCTTCCAAGTAGCCTCCCACATGTGCCATGTTTGTTGGAGGAAGGGTAAATATATTTTCTCTTGTGCATGTATAGCGGTTGTCAGCTCTACGCAAAGCACTGCGTACAAGTTGTTGCCTGCTGATTCGTGTCTTCACCTCTGGCCCGCAGATCTCAAAGAACCCGGCGACTTCACGAAGCAAAAAACAAAAAATCTGCCTGGGCGCTCAAATTTCTCCAGGATTCTGGGGCTATAACTCCAGGACTCTGGGGCTATAACCCGTTTTTAATTAAGTTGGAATTCTGAGAGTCCAACACCATTTTGTCTGCCTTACCAAATGGGTCCATTAGGGGTCCAGGTGGTCTCCGCACACTTTGTATCACCCGATTCTGGACTATTCACCGAGCTGACTTAAAGAACCCAACACAAACGCCATCTCCCGCGAGTTCGTCTGAGACCGGATGAACATCTGCTTCTACCAAGGAGCTTTTCATAAACCGGAACAACGATGTGTTGAAGACGTCCTGCACGCTCGACTTCCTGCCAGGCGAAGATCACTCCACTTTTTCGCGTCTCCCGAGGCTTTTTTGTTTTTTGGGCGAAGTTCCGGGGTCCAAAGGAAACACGCGAGCAATGGCCTTTCAGAAAAAAAAAAAAAAAAAAAAAAAAAAAAACGCCCGGGGTCTAAAGGCAACACGCGATGACTCACTGGCCTTTCAGAAAGAAAAAAAACACACACGGAAACCCGACTTTCCAGTCCACCGAACATGTGAGCTACTCGATCCAACGCTCAAATGCAAGAAAAAAACGGCCCGGCCTCGAAAGAGATAGGTGGAAGGGTTTGAAAGGTTGGAATGCGGATCAAAGGCTCTGCGGACTCTTAGATCAACTCAATGATCTTGGAAGAAAAGGGCGCGACAAATGGGCGGGAGGGGGTGCTTTGTTTGCAGTACCTAGAGTCTCCTTCTGACCCTTAAAAATTGGGTCAATGACCCCATTACTTTGGGTAATGACCCCATTTTTCAAGGGTCATGTAGATGCGTCACAAGCAAAACCTGGTAAGAAAACAAATGTAAAGAACCACAGAGGCGGCTGAATCAAAACCTGGTAAGAAAATGATGTACCCAAACCAATGTAAAGAACCACAAAGGCGGCAACTATGTCTGGCTGGGACTTTCCCTTACGAACCTTCACTTAACCGGGTTTTGATTCCGGCTCAGATGAGCCTTGGCCGCAAAATCTGAACGAATCTCTGACGCGAAGATCAATTCGTGAATTCTACGATTTGCCAAGCAGGCAATGTGGCAAAAAGTTGCGTGAGACAAGGCCCAATCCTTGCTGTTCATGGTTGCCCTAATGCACCGACGGCCGCTGAAAAGGACGTAACCACATATTGGTATGATATCTCTGCTACGGGTTGGCGGCATACCCGTCAAACAAAAGAATGGATAGACAGATCGGAGACATTACGGGTAATTACAGCCTCTGGGGAACATGACAACAGTCCTTGAAGTCCGCAAGATAGAAGACCACTACCTGAGAATGTTCAGCTTTGATATCTATCTGGGTTCTACACTCGGATGATGTTAACGGTTGGGCCAACTGTTTGCCTCCAGGAACCCCTTTTTCGACCACCGGGCTGCTGCCGGAAGGCAGCCGTGCCGGTCAAAGGGTCCCTTTTGCCACTGATAGAAGCTTTCTTCGCACGAGGCACAAATCCGCGTGGCAGTTGTCCATTCGGTTCGCACATAAAAAGTACGAGGGCAGTGCTGGCAAAAGGGACCCAGCCATCCAGCCGTATACGTGGATAAATGAAACAACGGCAATTTCAGCGGGGCTCCCGACGAGCCTTGAAAACCTACCTTGCCTCACATGGAGCCTTAGAGTAAAGTCGCCTGCAGACTCCCAGTCAGGTTTCACAGGGTAGGTCAAACTTAGGTCAAAGCCATAACTCGGCTTCCAGCTTCAACCCAGGAGCCAAAGGCATGCCCTGCCAAAACGCAGCCAATACCCAGACAACCGAGTTCGTTATACTCCCCAATCGGTGAGCTCGCTATACACTAGGCAGAGGAAGCTGGGTTGTCCTCAGATCCCTGCTCAAAGTTTCACTTGTGGGTAAAATACGGAAACCCAACCACTAAACCAACCAAAAACAACTAAACACCTTTTCCGAATCCGGACAATTCGCTAAATACACGTTTTTTCCCTTTGAAAAAAACCCAGATAGGATACTGCGATACCTTCAAATACTGACACGCCCAATATGTCGCTCAGCGAGCTGAAAAAAACAAAGTGTCATGAAATAGCCATGGGTCAAAATTCCATACCCCCAGTGAACATCCCAATCCCCACTAAAATAGACTAAAATGGGTGGTGCACCTACCCCAAAATGGTAATTACCATTGGTTTTGACCAAAAGCCATATTCAGCGAGCTGAACAAATCGTGCAGCGAGCTGAAAAAAACCAAAAGCGTCATGAAATCAGTCGCCCACTCCTGGAGACCATGGGCACTGGGTCTGGCGTGTCCGACTCAGGACCCCGCAGCATGTGCAGCACCTCACCGGAAGCAAGCAACAAGCGGCTCGCTGAAACCACGGTAGACAATAATTACTGATTAATACCTCTTATACAGATAGTATCCTCGGTGGGGCCCTTTTGTAAAGGAAACCAAAGGGAAACCATGCGGTTGACGTACTCAAACATGCTAAAAGGCGGACATGGAAATATATTATTAGGGGAAGGACTCGTCCACCCAAAGCTCCGCCCAGTTTGGACCTGGATATCAAAAGGTGATCACCTTCTGGGACCTCTACGAAAAAAAAATGGGTCCCAACACGGGAAAACCAATAAAGAAGGTCATTTCGGGTCGACTCATTTTGAACAACCGAGAACGGGATAAACACCAAGGCCAACGGCTCACGCTTCTGGTGAACGGGAGAAGCCCGTTCAGAGTCAGCAAGCCCTAGGGTCCCAAGACCCGTATTTGGTGTTTCTTCGGGGGTCCCAATTCGTACCTGGAGTCTCCTTCTGAACCTTTAAGAATAGGTCCATGACCAACCATTATTTAGGGTGATGACCAACCATTTTTGATTCGGGTCAGAAGGAGACTCCAGGTGGTAGGGTACAAGATGCCAGTCCAAAGGCACTTCGAACTGGAAACCAACATGCCACCGGTCTCGAAGCCCCTTTCAGGAGCTTCAATTGAGCTGAAGACGACAGATTTCAGGAGCTTCGAAAGTGGAGGCTGGCTGAGAGACTCAGCTACCAAAAAAAATCGCCGCAGCGAAGGTCTCCCTAAAAAACGCCCCAGCAAGAAACGTCTCACCAGCTCTCCGCCCGCGAGTCGTTTGCTTGATTCGACGTCGCTTCAGAATCTTACAGTCAACAAGCCCTGTCCCAAGACCGCAGGGGTCTTTGGAGGTCGAAGGACTTACCTGGGAGACTGGCGAGTCTTTTTCTTCGCGCCTCTTCGAAGAGCACCTCCACCTTGGTCTCCACGCGCCAAATGTCGATGGCCTCTGGACGTCCGAGCCACGTGCCGTCCGTGCCGTCAGCGCGAGCGACGTGGGGAACGCGGGCGGAGAAAAAAACGGGGGCCGGGAGCCTCAAAAACTACCTGGAGTCTCCCTCTGACGCTTTCAAAATGGTTGGTCATTACCCAAAATTAAGGGGTTATGACCCCTTTTTCGAGGGGTCATGGAAACCCTAGGTACCGGGACCTCGAAATTCCAACTTAGAACCCTGTTTTGCTTGGTCTTCAAGGGAACCAAAAGGAAAACCACCATGTTTCTTTGCTTTTGGGGGGGGGATTCCTAAACAAGGACACATATTCAACATGGCTTGCAAAGCCTCGTTCAGACTAGAAATAGGAGCCAACTTTCCGTGGAGGTTGGGCCAGCCACTCAGCAAGTGAGAGTAAGGGTCAATGGCCTTCGAGTGGTGACTCATGGCTGACTGGAAACAACAAATGGGAGCCAAGTATCTGAAATCACAAGCGTTGGGATATGTGTGCTTGTCTTATCTCATAATTGTTTACAGGTTTAGGGGTGCCTGTGTGACAACATGTTATTTCTAGAGAGCAGTTGGTTGAACATGTATATAGATCCATTCAGTTTAGTTCTACTCATTGACCAGTGCCTGCCATGGATGTCTCCACAAGGACACCTATCCTATGCCGTGGATGCGATGCACTTGCAATGGTTTCTCAATGGTTTGGGGAGCCGGCGTGTGCCAAACAACCCGACAGGCCGCCACGTTTCAGCCGATGCCTAGTATTCGGCTCTTTGAGAGGTCATGTCGATAGTTGACTGTCTTCCTGGGCCGAATAGAAAGACAGCTCAGCCTTATGGTTACTTGGTTGGATCTTTGGACTTTCACTCTTGGGTTGCAACTCTGGTCTTCCCAAACTGTTTAAAGTCCATGATCTCAGGCAGTGACGGAGAAACCGTTCCGAGGCATTTGTTCGACAGCCGGGCATTGGTTTTGTTCGGTCTACGACACGCTTTGGCGTCGCTGTGTTGCGTCGATCCCGCCTTGGCAGTGCCGCGCAGTCGCCCGGCGCCCTCAATAAATTCGGTCCTGGGCTGCCCGCTTTCAGATCCCCCGCTAGAAGTTTGACTCACCTTCAGTGGGTGAAATTCGGAAACTGCACACTACCTGGAGTCTCCACGACCCTTCAACAATGGTTGGTCATTACCCAAAATAGGGGGGTGGACCCATTTTGAAAGGGTCATGGAGAGTCTAGGTAAACACTAAAAAGCTAAAAGGTTGACGGGATGGCTGGGAGCCACCAAGTGTCAAGGTGATCTGGCCGTCGCCGTTGTCCAGGAACCTTGGTACTACAAATCGGCTTCCCCCGAATTGGTGGTTCCGAGGTTGGGGGGTTGGTCTTCTATAACCCTCTGCAAGAACCAAGGGCTCAAATCCAAATCAAAACCTCCAATCCAAACTACCAACTGCGGGGAACCAAAATTTAAGGGCTGGAATAGTACCAACGCGGTGTTTTTTACATCACCACAAATCATGAACATACAAACAACGATGTGACTAATCATTAAATGACCCTGGAACCCAAAATTTCTGCTTAGCAAGCAGTGGATCAGAGTGTTCTGTGTCTGCCAGAAAGCCGGGTTAACTTAAAGCCAGGTGAACATGTAGTCTGCCTGCCTTGGATGAGCCAAATAGGCCACCGGCGGTTTGTAAACACAAAAAAAAAGAGAGTAATACTGTGGATGGTTGCGAAATCCATTTCGCACCACCGTCAAGAAGCCCTGGAATGGGAATCGACTCCCCTGCAAATGCCAATGAACAATGGTTTCAACCATGGTTTCCAAAGTTGTGCAGGATTTGGTCCTGGGAGATGCCAACATTACATGGTGGTATGGATCGCATGAAATCCTCTGTGTCAACCGCTTGTACACCATTCCATTTGCAGAATGCGCACACCTCGAAGACTGCCCAAACAGGATACCTGGAGTCTCCATGACCCTTTACAAATAGGTCCATGACCAACCATTATTTAGGGTAATGACCAACCAAATTCTACGGCATGGAGACTCCAGGTACCCCTTTTGGGGCGCGTGGCCTGCGTACAACCAGGGCCTTTGTAGGTCATCTCACCATGGTTACTCTCACCACTTACCTGACGTATGCCCCTTAAAGTAGGGGGTCACCTGAGTCACCTGACCTATTAAACCATGACGGAGGCCTTAGGGGTAGTATGCGTGGGCATCAACTCACTTCCTGAGTTGATGGGCCAAAAAAAGTTCAAACTTTCTGTTTACCACTAAAATGGTCTTCCCAAAAAGTTTAAAGTCCAGGAACTCAGGGAGTGAGTCAACATGCTAACATTCCGTGGGCTTAGGGGCCGAGGCTCTCGTCGGAGCTGCTTGGCCTTCGGGCCTCGAAGACTTAAAAAAATCAGACCACCCAAGGGGCCGATTCCTGTTGTCCTCCTTACCGTTTGTGTGGATGGGAAGGCAGAAAAAGGGTCCTTTAGGGTCCAGGTAAGTATGGCAAATGTTGTAATTACCACTTTTTATGGGAACCTGGAGTCTCCATGACCATTAAAAAAATGTCAAAATAGGTCCATGACCAACCATTGTTTAGGGGAATGACCAACCATTGATTAAGGGTCAGAAGGAGACTCTAGGTAAATATCCGGGTTTCTGTCTCTCCTTTTTCTTGCTGGGCGAAACCTGAGCTTACTCACTCCTGTGTATAGGCTGCCACGCTCGAAGAGGCTAAGCAGGTCGTGGTATTCCAGCCTTTGCGAGAGCCGGCGAGCACGATTTTGGCCATGGGTCAAAACCCCCGTCCCTGCAGTCTCCATGACCCTGAAAAAAAATGGGGTCATTACCCAAAATTGAGGGGTCATGGACCTATTTTTGAAGGATCATGGAGACTCCAGGTACCCCCCGTGAGCATCCCAATCCCCACGAAAATAGGACTCAAATTGGGGTGGTGCACCTATCCCAGAATGGCACCATTGGTGTTGAACCATGACCAAATGGCCCACATGGCGGATATTGCGGGTGAAGCAAACACATCCAACACACAACTAGGTCCTCCAATAGAGATGGTTAGAATAAGGGTGCCAACTTTTTTCCTGTAGTCTATTTTAGTAGGGGAACCCTCCCCCAGAAAAGACTACTGGGGGACCTAGAGTCAGTTGCGGCATTCTTGCCTTGAGCCCGGGGGCTTGCTGAGGGGTTCCCCCGTTCTTTTTGTACCCATGTCGCGTGGAAAACCAATTCATGGAATTCCAAGGGTCACACCCCCTCCGAATTGGCCATGGGTCAAAACCCAAATCGTACCCCCAGTGAACATCCCAATCTAACCACTAAAATAGGAACAAATTTAGGTGGTGAATTCACCTATCCCAAAGTGGTCATTACCATTGGTTTTGACCCACAGCCATATGTCGTCCAGCGAGCTGAAAAAAGAAGCCAAAAGCGTCATGAAATCTGTCGCCTCCTGGAGACCATGGGTGGTAGTGTGGATGGACGAAGTCCATTTCGCACCACCTAAGCAACCCTAGGATGATGATTCCCCTGAAAATACCAACCAACTATGGTTGCCCATGGTTTCAAAGTGGTGCCTAAGTGGATTTCGTCCATCCACAGTACCATTGGTTTTGAACCATGGCCAATTCCATCTCAGGGCTCTATAGAACTTGGGAGTGTCGCCCGGAAGCCGACGCCGGAGTGTGGCTCTCTGAAGATCCCAGGTCTCTATTTTGGGATTCCCAAAAACCGCCTGGAGCTTCCTTACCTGGAGACTCCGTGGCCCTCCAAATATTGTAATCACCACTTTTTCTATGGGAATCTGGAGTCTCCATGACCCGAATCAAAAATGGTGGGTCATGACCAACCATTATTTAGGGTAGTGACCAACCTTTTTTAAGGGTCGGAAGGAGACTCCAGGTACTCGCATGCAGCCAGGCATCTCCAGCTGGCTCATCCAAAACCTCGGATCACGCAGAATAAGCACAACTCGTAGCCAAGCTACCGAAGCACACATGGCTCTGCTATGGACGAAAATCCAATCTGCACCACTTTGAAACCATAACATGTGTTGGTATTTACGTTGGGAATTCAATCATTCCAGAGTTTCTTAGGTGGCGCGAAACGGATTTCGCCCATCCACAGTATGTCGGAGTTTCTACATGTTTCTACCACTTTGGCCAACAAGGATCGACCGGATGCTGTTCAATTGGAAACCCCCTGATGCATCAGCAATACCAGGAAGGCGCGAGTTCATGCACCAGTGAAACCAACTTTTGCAGCAAAAGTCTTCATTCTGAACGACATAGATCGAATGTCGACCACATGTTAATCCGACTTGGGCATGCTCCCGAAAGACGGAAATCTGCGAAGGCGCCGCTAGGTACAAGCTCAGGATTCCCATGTGTGCTTGTCTACCTCGTAGGACAAAAGCCCGAGCGCCACTATCTTGTTGAGCGCAACACCGCTTGGGTCCAGGAGAAACGTGAGACGCCGCCTGACCCAATCAGTTGCTTGGCTTTGGCTGCCGTGTTGCAAAGCCTCCGGCAAAGTTCTTGCAAAACAGGCGAACGGGAGAAAGGCAAGTTTTGAGATTTTGAGGTTGGCGGGAGTAAAGGAATAGCGCTCGCCCGTTAGCACGATGCTCTGCACACGCTTTGGCCGTCGGCCTGGGCGAATGTCGCTGGCAACCTGGCCAACGCAAAACGCCTTTACAGCTATCGTTGTCAAGAGGAAGCCTAACAAGGGGGTCAGCAGCCGCGGCTTTCCAAAGTCGTTACAAAAAGGACATAGAAGCCACACAGGCTGGGTTCGATGGGGCTGTGGCACTGTGCACCATGCCCGGAACACCAGCTGAGACTTCACTCAGGTTCTCCGGCGGGACGCACGGAAACCGTAGCAAAACAGATATTCCTTCGGTCCACAGAGGAAGCTTGCCGCGATCGGGAACGCTTGAAATCTCGATGGCGGTCATCCTGCTACCAGTCATCCAACTTCGCCGAACGAAGTACAATCAGAACAACTTTTTAAAGTTCGGACCCGACAAAGAAGAGTTCAAACCCAAAAATAGTTCAGACCCAACAACTTCTTAAAATCCAGGAACTCAGGAAGTGAGAACCCGGAGTCTCCACGACCCTTAAAAAATGGTTGGTCACTAGCTAAACTAATGGTTGGTCATGGACCTATTTTGGATTCGGGTCAGAAGAAGACTCGTTGCATCGCTTTCTATTGGGCTCGAGAGGCTTCAGCTTGGGGGACTGCACGAGCTTCGAGAACTCTTCCAAGTTGATGGCTCCGTCCCCGGTGGAGTCCATGTTCTGAAAGAGCCGCTTCACCTTCGCTGGGGAAAAAAAAACTACCTGGAGTCTCCTTCTGGCCCTTAAAAATGGTTGGTCACTACCCTAAGAAATGGTTGGACTCTAAAATGGTTGGACACATTTGGTCACCTTCGGGAAAAAACAAACATCAACCGGGACGGATGGATGGGAGCTGAGCGCCAGAAGGTGCCCTGCTGGCTTGGCTGGAATTAGTTGACCCCAGCAAAACACTATATGTTTTGCTTGGCTCGTGGAAAAGGGGACCCCGAAAAAGCAAAAAAGGAGAAAGGGGAGCTAATTTTGGGGAAGCTGGTTAGCTTTTGCGGGCCGCGGCCAGGAATGACGCGTTTGGCTCACAAGTTCCCACGTGGTATCCCAAGAAAACGTGTCCAATGCGAGCGACTGCAGAATCTAGCAGGGCGTGTGAGCTTCGGCTGCTTCGCGAGCGGAGCTTGCGACGCCCCTTCCCCACTGCCTTTCACAGCTGAAAACATCGCTCCAACGTCCACCTGTTGACCAGGAGGTCAAATCCGAAAAACCATCGCTTGACCCCACGTGGGGCATTCCAGCCGACCCAAACGCTTCGGCGTCTTTTCGGAGGCCCCTGAGAAAATTTATTGTCACCAGCTGTTTACCCCTTTTAAAGCTGCAAGCCACCTGGGGAAGTGAAGATTTTGACAGACATATATATAGCCCATGTGACCCCCAAAAAGTTGAGAAAAGTTTCGTGTTTTAAGTGTTCATACGACATTCGCTTTGGCTTCCCTATTAAACAGGAGGCGCGGGCTGGCTTCCACTTCCCAATGAGGTCGCAGGGACTCACTGACTTTAGTCGGCGCCTGACGGTCAAGTTGCAAAGTGAGCAGTGGAAAACAGGACACATCTTCGCCCGCTTTGCGGGATGTCTTCGAGTATGATAATGTGGTTGTTTGCTGTCCGGCAGCCTTCAAAAGAACATCGAGTCTCGTGTCAAGCAATGGTTTGCGCTTGACCTTGAGTTGACCTTAGTTGGCTGGGCATGTGCTACAACGTTGCGAGCCTGTGCTATCATGAGGACTGGCAGCAAAAAAACAAGCTTCACCAGTGAAGATAGCTCTTGCAAGGAGCAAGCATTGTCCTTTTCGTTTAACTATCGTACCAAGGGACCAAGGCATTGTTGCACCAAACCCCGCGCTACCCCCGCATACCAAAGAGTAAAAGTCCGATCTGTATGACTACGCGATTAAGTATATAGAAAAAACAAAAACCTAATCACTGAAACTTTGCTGATTGGCAAAGCAACACTACTCCCACACATTCGGGGGCGTTTAAATGGTTGTCGGGTTCCATGTTGATCTGCACGAGGGCAAAGCTCATCTCCCATGAAACAAGTTGACGCAAGGAATCGGAATCGGCCTTCTTGGTGTACAAGGCCAGCTCCTTCTGCCTGCGCGCATTCGACTTCCCCGAACTTGCCGCGGTTGGAATGCTGCAACCAATTGGCATACCAGGAATCCCTTGGTGTGCCTTTTTGACTTCCTTTCTTTCAACCACCCAAAGGAGGGGCTGTTGACATGGCGCAAACAAACAACAAACGGTACCAGCCCAACTGCATCTGGACAAAGAAACCAAATCCACAGAATGCGGATGTGTCCAAAAAATAGCATTGAAGTACCTGGAATCCGTTGGCGTGACTGCCTTTCAACCCCTCATACCGCCTGTATCCAACATGTACGATGACTCCAACAGAGCTGAATTCAGAGCCCCGGGTTGTTGTCAAGGGCCCCCCAATAGGGGCCGATTCCCCAATCCCAATAGAAGCGAATAGCGACGAATGTGTATTCAGGGCTGATCGGGTTCTTTCGGATTCGGGATGCCAAGTCTTGCCTGAAAGCAAATCACACCGAGCGGGACCAATGCTTGAAGTGTCACCCGTCTCCAAAGGAAAGTCTCAGACAAAGCAAACTCTTGAGGAGCACCTGGCGAGAGTCGAGCGACCTGTCGAAGTCCAACGGGGCAAAACTCAGCAACCAGGAATTGGACCGCGGTTTCTGGTCCTTGTTTCCAGTACCTGGGTTCCATTTTGGGTATCTAGGTTTGCCCCACCCCCATTTGCCGGGGAGTTTGTTGCTCCAAGTTCCGTCGAGTCTTGCGCCGGAGCGGGCAGGCACCCTGAAGGGCTAAGAATTGGTTCATGTGGGTCTTTGTTTCTGGGCACAGAAATTCGGGCCTATGTGGCTGTGGGTCAAAACAAGGTACCCAAAATGGGTTGCCCTGGTAAATGGAAACATGGACTAAAACCTGCGGTCCAATTCCTGGTGGTTTTAATTTTGACACACACCCATGTCATCAAACACCGAAAGGAAACCCACGGATCCCCCTGTTTTAAGACTCATACTGTGGATGGACGAAATCCATTTCGCACCACGTTGAAACCATGGTTTAACCCATTGTTTGTTGGTATTTACGTTGGGGAATCGAATCATTCCTTTGGGTTTCTCAACGGTGGTGCGTTGCATGGATTTCGCCCATCCACAGCACCAACCATTGTTAGTTACACTCGCGGCTCCGGCTTTTTACCATATCATTCTAGAGTTTCTTGGGTGGTGCGAAATGGATTTAGTCCATCCACCGCATTTTCCAATCCTCTCCAAAAAGCATCCGTGCGATCCTTCGGGACCTGAGAGCTCTGGAAGCTTCCTGAAAACCGACTTGGCTCGGCGGAACCAAACTCATAGAAACAGTGGGTGAAACAATTCACCGGGCCCAGAGGCAACTCAGGCAGCTCCATAGGTGTCCTTTTTGGTTGAAAATCGATAAATTTCCCTGGTTCTTGGTCGACGTTGGGTTTGGGGAGCAACAAATTGAATAGTTTAGCAGTTTTGAGCAGTTAAGTGGATTTGGATTTCAACCACTCAACCACCATAAGCAAAAATGTAAAATGTGTCCAAACAACAACCATGAAATGGGCAACTTGGGTCAGGTGCAGCCAACCTGCATGTGGGCGCATTGACAAAATGGACGCATTCATGGTCTCTTGTCTGGCTGAACATTGGTTGCAACCGAGGGGGCCACATCTCGAGCTCGGCTCAATTCTGGGGTACGCAAAAAACTCACATATGCTCAGATTCTGCTTGATATCTAGTCACTACCCCAAAATATCAATGATGTTTGGAGGAGACCCAAGAAGGTTCGTTGCGGCACATCCCGCCAGGCATCCCATGAGCCCGTTTTCGTGGAAATGATTCATGGAGCCCTGGCTGATTTTGATTGGGGTGCCTCCCTTTTAAGAGGGGGCTAGAGTTTTAATGGGAAGACCCTATAAGCTCGCAAGGTGGATTAATCCCTCGACATTCTCAGCGCCCCATCGCCTCTGCTTGTATGCCAGCTCCTCGTCTGAACTGGCTGTTCGCATCGTCTGCTGCACAAAGACGGCCTCAGCTCGAGTGCCAAAGACATTCAAAGATATCTCCTGCGACAAGCGGGCATGTGAAGCTTGTTCTAAGTGATACACGCTGCACGTGGTATGTCTCGCAATGTGCCACAAGAACTTCAACGTGTAGGCGAAAACATCTATACGTACCATGTATTAAGAATTCGTCTACCTAGAGTCTCCTTCTGACCCTTTAAACATGGTTGGTCATTGCCCTAAATAATGGTGGGTCATGGACCTATTTTTATTTCGGGTCAGAAGGAGACTCCAGGTAAAAAAACAACAACAAAAAAAAACAAGGAGAATCAAACTAAACACCTACGAGTGGATCTGTTTGCCCTCCCAAGGCCTGTGGATCCCATCTGCCAAGTTCTCTGGAGGGATCCCATCTGAGCTAAACGCGCTGGAAGGCTCAGGGGAGGTTCTGCCCGAAAGGCATCCCGTGTTTGAAGAGATCGTGTGAACCGTGAAAGGAAAAAACAACTTGAAGTCATGACCCGAATCGAAAATCGGACCATGACCCCATTATTAGGGTAATGACCCCATTTGTGGGTCATGGAGACTCCAGGTAGTATAAGCTGTTTCGTTCAAGTCTATATCTTAATTGGCGCCATCGTGTTTAAAAACAAAAACAAAAAACGACCCTTGGGAACAGCATCCGCTCAAAGGACAATGTGTATGCTCGGATGCTTGGATGGTCAAATGTCCGCGCAAAAAAACAAAAGGGTTGCGAGCGTTCAAAACCAAGTTGGATGGACCATCCCTATGAACTGAACACAGTCTTAAGGGATCGTCTTGCGCCCCAAGCGCGCACGACAGGATAGTCAAGCACTCGCGGGCAAGCTCCCAAACTTGCGCCCCAAGCGCACATTAGCTTCCTTCTCGCGTATCCTTTTCGGGAAAATAGATGGCCCTGGTAGTTGATTGAACCACCATGTAAACCAGGGGCCTCTGTTTTTCAACCAAATCAACCAAAGGACACCTATGGTTGTACCCAAAGCGTGGGCAACCGTTCCCCACGCATGAGGCCGAGCCGCGTTGACCACATTGAGCACTGCAAAGCCCAGGACGCACCTGCAACGAGCGCCGTTTGGAAAACGCCAGCGGGTCGTTGGGTTTCACTTGAGGATTCCAAAGCACATGCGTATCTCTCTTTTAAGGGTACACCTGTTTTTGCGGATTTAAGGAGAAACCAAAAGGAAACCCACGATTTGTGGGTGTCCCCAAAAAAAGGATACATTTATATTGCAAGCCCCACATCCATCCAATTGCACTTGTACGCCTGGAGTCCAATTGGTGAAGTCAAGCAAACAACTCAAAACCCGTGCCCCGAACCTGTGGGAGATGGACATGGACCCTCAAACTACCCCCTACTCCAAATACCTACTTCTTCCAGGGTATGTTTTGGAAAACCGATCGGTTTTTCGAGGTAGATACCTCCTTTTTAGTAGAGGGTCGACATGATACCCTGAAAAAAGGTATTTGGAGTTGGGGGGTACCAGTTCAGGGAGATGGACACCGGAGGATGGGCTGCGAGATCGACTAAAACCTGCACCTACACTATGATAAGCCGAGCAATAGTCCGTCTGCACTATGATAAGCCGAGCAATAGTCCGTAGAGTCTGTATTGACACAACTAGCTTCTGAACAACAAACATGCAATCTTGCCCCCTCGCGCTTGCGCTCACGTTCCCCCTTGAATTTGTGGTGTTCTATCCAAATGCCTGCTTTTCTTTCGGATGCCTGCAATCATGTAAGCAAACGCTTCCCATAAATTGTGCTCTCATCAAATTCGACACAGCCATGTTCCGCTGGATGCCCTAAATATTGCAAGCAAGGAACAAAGGAAACCCTGCAAATTCCCATGGGTTTGCTTGAATATGTTGGGCAACCACCGTATCAGCATTCAAGGGTACCCCCGACTCCAAACAACAACTTTTTTTAGGGTATCAAAGTGGTATTTGGAGTAGGGGGTACCTTTCACTTTTAAAGTTTGTTGGGGACGTAAACCGGCCACCTCCCTAAACGACCTTTTTTTTCTCGGGGCCCGCGAATTGCTCAAGGCCCCCAAAGCGGTTCTCTCTGTCTAAGCCCGCTCGGCATCTTTTCAGTGCCGAAAGAACGCAACAGCGTGTCAACCTAGAGCCTCCATGACCCTGTAAAAAGTTGGGTCATTACCCTAAATCATAGGGCCATACTTTTTTAAAGGGTCATGGAGAGTCCAGGAACAGCTATTTCGACTTCAATCAAACCCAAGAGACTCAAGAAGGAGCCTCCAAGGCATTTCCAGTTTCAGGGAGCTTTTCCGCATACGGAACCTGTCTGAGCTTGTTTACGAGGCGACTTTCTGCGTACAGGCTATTCCTTTGTTCCTTGTCGGTTCATGCATGTCCCGTGTTTCATCGTGTTTCGCTCAACCCTTGCGATCGATCCCCAGAGCCACTGGCGATCTTTGTGTCGCGGCGCTTTGGATTTTGTTTTTTTTTGACGGCGCCTGTAGAGCAGGAAGAAGACGGAGAATACCTCCGAAACATGATCCACCAGCACCCTGCATGGAGGGCCCCAGTTGGCGAACATGATCTCAAAGAGCGTCAGGATGGTGCCTCAAACGCGCGGCGAAGGAGGCGCGCAGGCGCGCGCGGGCGAGACCGCGCCGACACGCGCCGACCGAAACCACGGTCGGAAGTAGGCGAAAATAGTGTTCGATACATGGGTCGCTACACCCGGAAAGGGGCGGATGCGCAGTGGGGCCGCAAGAGCCAACGGGTCGCTACAAAAAAAAAAAAGCCCAAGGAGGCGTTCTTCGAAGCGGATGCGCCGCGCAAGAGCCGGGTGGATTTGAAAAGCTACGAATGCACCCCCCCCCCCAAAGCAGCGCTATGGATGTTCTCGTGCCTGGCTCGCATGCACGTGACTGCCCGAATCCTGAAATCGATTCGGATCTTGGACTGAAACCTGGGGGGATTAAAGAGCCCTGAAAATTCCAAATTGAACAGGGGTTATAGCAACCCGAAGTTATGGTTGGTGAATCTGCTTTTTTCCATGTGTAGTTTGAGAGTCTAGGAGCATTAAAAAATGGAGGGGGGGGGGTTGTCCTGCAGAATCACACTTTGGAAAAGGACCCCAAGGGGGGTGCTCGGAGCGCGAAAAAAACACAAAAGCAACAAAAGGCAAGAACCCAACATGTTGGGTGTTTGAATCGTCTCCCCAATTTGAGAAACATACATTGTGTTACCTGTTGACCTGCCAGGATTGAGCATCGACGCCAGGGACCGCCCAACCAAACGCGAGTCTATGCAGGGTGCCAAGACAACTGGTGCGCGTCTGTGCATTGTTTGAACTTCAAAACCAGTTTGGCGGGATCCTTTTGGTTTGTCGATCTCAAATGAACCCTCAACGGGCACAGAGTCAGCAACACACGCCAGACGAGAACGTGAAACACCTTGCCAACATTCCATGCCGGTATGGAGCTTGAAGTCTCCACGACCCTTTAAAGATGGTTGGACATTACCAACAAATTGAAGGTTATGACCGCTTTTTCCAGTCATGGAGACTTTAGGTACCCAACACCTTGCCTCAGTTCATGCCAGGGAGCTCCCCTCAAGTACTAAAAGCCCCTTTAAAAAAAATGGGAAAAGAAAGGAAAAAAACAAAAAAAAACATCTGGCTCAAGCAGCCCCCCGCTCACGTCTACAGCATTCGGTTAGAGCAGCTCCAGCTTTCACCTTTGAAAGACACAAATACCAATCCAGGAAAAAGAAAAACAACTTCTAGCATATGATTAAGTCAGAATATTGATCCCTCGATTGGGATACGGGTCAACAAATGTCTTTGCCATCGCGGTGGAAGTGATTTGGGGAAGAAAAAAAAACGCTGGGCCCCTCACGCACCAAAGCACCCCTTCTTTAAAAAGGAAAACGTCAGATGCCCGGCTGGGCGATTTCAGATTTCTGTCTGAGAAGCGAGTGAAGGTGCCGTAGTAGCGCCAGACCATCTCTCTGAGCTTATCATCCTCGCTCCCGACAACTAGTTTTCTCCCTGATTCCTTCGCTGGGTCCTCCAGTAGGGAGGTTAGAATAAGGTACCCTTTTTTCTGTAGTCTATTTTAGTAGGGGAACCCTCCCAACAGAAACAGGGGTGAGAAAGGGCACTACTGGGGGACCTAGTTCTTTTCATGGAAGCTGACATGTGCCGCTACTGCGGTTTTCCCCTTGTGCACTTCGTTAAGGGCAGTCACAGCAACTGCATAACAGTCGAAACCAACTTTGGTTTGCAAGCTTAAAGCAAGTACCGTTCACCAGCTTTTCTCTTGTGATTCTGGGTAAATTCCAATAGATCACCAAGGTTGCAAATCCAAAATATCTGTGGTCAGAGCTTTATTTGCAGAACGCATATGTACACGTATCTGTACATTTAGATTCATAGTGCTGCCTTGCCAACACAGAGTGGCAAGTTGGCTCTTCGAACACATTGCATACATTGATTCACTTTCCGGAAGGCAACACTAACGGAGTTCAGTGCGGGGCGATGCCCTCTCTTCGGTGGTTGCAAAACACTTGAACATAATCACCACTAGCCTCATGAACCCAACTTAAAAATGGGTTATAGCCCCAAAAGTTTGGTGGGTGAATTTCCAATTTTTGTGGGTAGTTTGAGAGTCCAGGTACATAACCGACATGACACCATAACATATCAAGCATGTGAGGAACAAACTGCCAATGACTAGCACGAAGTCCAGCATGTTGGGGTCAACGGCCACGACAAAACTTCTCTCAAGCGAAGTCAGTTTGTTGGGCAGCTACGTACGTGTCAAATCAGTCAGGGGAACTGGGCCTCAGCGAATCGGCAACCCCCGCTTCCAGTCCTTTGTCTCGTCATGGATGAATTCCGTACAAAGCGTGCCCAAGATCCTCAGTGCAACACTCACTTGCTGAGTGGATGGCCAAAAAAAGTCCAAACTGTATATTTACCACTAAAATGGTCTTCCCAAAAAGTGACTAAAGTTCATGAACACAGGAAGTGAACAAGTCCCCTACGGGATCTTGGCCCGAATCGTGCCCTCTGGTGCCCTGCAGTCCGCGCTGCCCATGCAACCGGGACCAGCAGGTTTCATGCTTAGAGGAAAATGGTCGTCTATAGTCCGTGAGGTTCCATGTTTGTGCAAGGGAGGGATTTTGTTTTCAGACTCGGCTTCAGTACTTGGAACCCACAATTTCAAACACCATTTGGCAGATTCCAGCTGAATCATCTCCCGAATGTGCTGATCTGTAGGGACCCCTTTGTGATGAATGATCCGTTAGATCCAAACAACAGCCTGTGAAAGCGCAGTGGCTCGCCTTCTTTTTTGAAGTACTTGGTTACCCTTTTTGTACCCAACCGGCTTTCCTGGTTGACTCCAGGTTTTTCGCCAGCTGGTACCACCTAGAATGGATTGTCTCAAAATGGGGACCGCTAAAACGGCGTCTTTCTTGGAAAGGTTTTCCTTTTGTCTTCGCTTCCGAGTGACTGGCCAAAAACAGTCTGAACTGTTTACTTACCTGGAGTCTCCATGACCCGAAACAAAATAGGTCCATGACCCCATTATTTAGAGTAATGACCAAGCATTTTTAAAGGGTCAGAAGGAGACTCTAGGTACGACTAAATGGGCGTGGGTCAAAAATAGGCACCCCTGGTAAATGGGAACATGGATTGAGCCTGTGGTCCCATGGTGGTTTAATCTTGACCCACCGCCAAATGGTCTTTCCAACGAGTTTCAAGTCCAGGACCTCAGAAAGTCCGGTGCCCTTCAAAATCGACGACGAAAACAGAGGTCTCCCGTGGCCACCGGGAGTCGTTTGCCTCCTGAGAGGCTGGGTTTTCTACAAGGTCGTTTTTTGTTTTTTTTTTTTTTACAAGGTTTCTCAGCGTTTTATACAAGCGTAGAAACCCAAGGTCGTTTTGTTTTATACAAGGTGTTTCTCAGCGTTTGCTTCGCAGTGTTTTCCGTGCTGTTTTCAAATGCCTCTCTCAGTCTTCTTGTGGTGGCTCGGGCTTTGCAGCTCCTTCTTTGGGACGCTGCCACGCTTTTGGGGTCAGCCTTGCAAATGCGAGGCTGTCCCCCCAAAAAAAAACAGACAAGCCCAGACCCTGCGACCCCCCAAACAAAAATGATCAACAGCCGGCGCTCGCATGGAAAGCCGGCTGGGAGCAGTTATGCATCGCATGGTGAGTGCGCCGTTCACAAAAACCCTACTACAGTCTCCATAACCCCTGAAAAAGGGGTCATAACCCCTGATTTTGGGTAATGACTTTTTGTTTCCCAATTTTTTACGGGTCATGGAGACTCCGGGCATGTTCCAAAACTAAGATCCGGAAAGAAGCAGCAATCAACAAAAATAGAACTGCACAGGCTGCCTCTTCGAGAAGATTTGTCTTGCAAAGGGATCTATTTAATTCCATGTTGCGATGACTTGCTGGTTCTCATTAAAAAATGAGGGAATGAACCTAGGGGTCCCCTTGAAGGAATCCACCACTTGGATGGTTTATAGGGGTCATTAAATTTCTCATTCCCTGCCTATCCCACCAGCAAGATAAATATGGGGCCAACATTAGGGGAAACCATGGGCCAACATTGCGGGGTCCTAGAGTCTCCTTCTGACCCCTGGAAAAAGGGCTCGTAACCAATTATTTCGGGTAATCACCAACCATTGTTAAAGGGTCAGAGGGAGACTCTAGGTTCAGGCAAGCCATGCCCACCACTTCCCCGTGGATTTTTTGGACCAGCCTGGAGTCTCCCTCTGACCCTTTAAAAATGGTTGGTCACAACCCAAAAAAATCGAGGGGTTTCTGACAATTTGTTCTAGTCATGGAGAAGATTCAGGGGTCATTTTGGCCCCATTTTTTGGTCAGAAGGAGACTCTAGCAGGGCTTTTGCCCGAAACCAGCCGGCCCCGGCCGTTTTTCTGGGCGAGCGAGCCGAAGGCCGAAGGCCGAAGGCCGGGCGGCATGCCAGCGATGCACTGCACGAAGGTGAGCAAACAGAAGCTCCAGAAGAGCATGTCCTGCATCGCCCTTTCGTCAGCTCCCGACTCTCGGTGGTTTTGAGCCCGGTGGTGTTCAGGAGGGGCTTTCTATTTGGTGGTTATCTTTTTTGCCTGGTGAGTGCAAAACAAAGAAGGAACCCAAAAAAGCAAAAAACAAACAAGGGGAGCTAATTCTGGGGAAGCTAATTGGTGGTTTGGAGCCCGGTGGTTTGGTTCAGGAGGGACTTTCCATTTACCCTCTACAAGTTTGGCAGGGGCAAGGTCAGCCAGAAATTGGCTAAGCCATGCAGGCCAAGAAAAGTATAGAGGACTATGCCATGTCTTGTGTGTCAAAAAATTAAAGGACCGGATAACCTTACATGCTATGTTTTTCCCAAGGATGTGAGTTCAAATGTCCACACACATGTACCGTGCGCCCCTTGTATGGATGCGATTACAGAGCAGGTCTAGCGCGCTTTGTTCATCGCAGGCGTTGCTAACCTACTGCAGCCCGAGCCGCTAATCAACAAAACAAAGCAAGTTCGAGACATTCTCGAACTTAGTCCATTCTCTCACCAATGCTCGACATGGCCCTCGCACTCGTGAGCCAGCTTTGCACACGCACGCTCGCCATGCGCCTTTGTGGCGTTCGATCGGCATCTTTGGCCAAGCGAACACGTCTCACACAACGATTCTGCCATGCGATCGAACTGCTCAACATTCTTCTGCGAACTTCTGACAACACTTCTGCAATCTTCTGCCAACTTCTGACAAAACTTACACAAGCCTTGTAGACGACCCTTTAGACATCCGAGAAGTGTGAGTGAGTGTGAGTATGAATGCGAGCGAATGAGTGACAAAATGCTGCCCCTGCCACACAAACACACACCCAGATGCACAGAATGCTGCGCCTGCCACGACTTCGGCAATGGCATCTCCACACCCAGATGCACAGAATGCAGCGCCTGCCACGACTTCGGCAACGGCATCGCCAAAGTGCTGCGCCTGCCACGATTTCGCACGCCCCCCGCCGCGCGCGCGACAACATCCTGTCCCTCTAGACAGCTGCCGAATGCGACCCCTGCCACACAAACACACACCCAGATGCACAGAATGCTGCGCCTGCCACGACTTCGGCAACGGCATCGCCAAAGTGCTGCGCCTGCCACGATTTCGCACGCCCCCCGCCGCGCGCGCGCCAACATCCTGTCCCTCTAGACAGCTGCCGAATGCTACCCCTGCCACACAAACACGCACCCAGATGCACAGAATGCTGCGCCTGCCACGACTTCGGCAACGGCATCGCTAAGGTGCTGCGCCTGCCACGATTTCGCACGCCCCCCGCCGCGCGCGCGCCAACATCCTGTCCCTCTAGACAGCTGCCGAATGCGACCCCTGCCACACAAACACACACCCAGATGCACAGAATGCTGCGCCTGCCACGATTTCGCACGCCCCCCGCCGCGCGCGCGAGAACATCCTGTCCCTCTAGACAGCTGCCGAATGCGACCCCTGCCACACAAACACACACCCAGATGCACAGAATGCTGCGCCTGCCACGACTTCGGCAACGGCATCGCCAAAGTGCTGCGCCTGCCACGATTTCGCAACGGCATCGCCAAAGTGCTGCGCCTGCCACGATTTCGCACGCCCCCCGCCGCGCGCGCGACAACATCCTGTCCCTCTAGACAGCTGCCGAATGCGACCCCTGCCACACAAACACACACCCAGATGCACAGAATGCTGCGCCTGCCACGACTTCGGCAACGGCATCGCCAAAGTGCTGCGCCTGCCACGATTTCGCAACGGCATCGCCAAAGTGCTGCGCCTGCCACGATTTCGCACGCCCCCCGCCGCGCGCGCGACAACATCCTGTCCCTCTAGACAGCTGCCGAATGCGACCCCTGCCACACAAACACACACCCAGATGCACAGAATGCTGCGCCTGCCACGACTTCGGCAACGGCATCGCCAAAGTGCTGCGCCTGCCACGATTTCGCAACGGCATCGCCAAAGTGCTGCGCCTGCCACGATTTCGCACGCCCCCCGCCGCGCGCGCGACAACATCCTGTCCCTCTAGACAGCTGCCGAATGCGACCCCTGCCACACAAACACACACCCAGATGCACAGAATGCTGCGCCTGCCACGACTTCGGCAACGGCATCGCCAAAGTGCTGCGCCTGCCACGATTTCGCAACGGCATCGCCAAAGTGCTGCGCCTGCCACGATTTCGCACGCCCCCCGCCGCGCGCGCGACAACATCCTGTCCCTCTAGACAGCTGCCGAATGCGACCCCTGCCACACAAACACACACCCAGATGCACAGAATGCTGCGCCTGCCACGACTTCGGCAACGGCATCGCCAAAGTGCTGCGCCTGCCACGATTTCGCAACGGCATCGCCAAAGTGCTGCGCCTGCCACGATTTCGCACGCCCCCCGCCGCGCGCGCGACAACATCCTGTCCCTCTAGACAGCTGCCGAATGCGACCCCTGCCACACAAACACACACCCAGATGCACAGAATGCTGCGCCTGCCACGACTTCGGCAACGGCATCGCCAAAGTGCTGCGCCTGCCACGATTTCGCAACGGCATCGCCAAAGTGCTGCGCCTGCCACGATTTCGCACGCCCCCCGCCGCGCGCGCGACAACATCCTGTCCCTCTAGACAGCTGCCGTGAGTCAGCGAGTGTGAGTGAGTGAGTGAGCGAGTGAGTGAGTGAGTGAGTGAGTGAGTGAGTGAGTGAGTGAGTGAATGAGAGTGAGTGTGAGTGAGTGAGTGAGTGAGTGAGCGTGAGTGAGTGAGTGAGTGAGTGAGTGAGTGTGAGTGAGTGAGTGTGAGTGAGTGTGAGTGACTGAGTGTGAGTGAGTGAGTGTGAGTGAGTGTGAGTGAGTGTGAGTGACTGAGTGTGAGTGAGTGAGTGTGAGTGAGTGAGTGAGTTGAGTGAGTGAGTGAAGTGAGTGAGTGAGTGAGTGAGTGAGTGAGTGAGTGAGTGAGTGAGTGAGTGAGTGAGTGAGTGAGTGAGTGAGTGACGGAGACGAGCGGGAGAAGGAGGAGGAGACGCGGCGCGCGGACGACGAGCGGAAAAAGTAAGAACCCCACACAAAGATGTGGGGAAATACCCTCTACAACAACCAGGGGTTCAAATCCCCAAACCACCAATCCAAGCCACCAATTAAGGGACACCTCACAAGTCTTGGTTTTGACGTGGCAAAAAACAAATACAACTTCCTGGACTCTCAAACTACCCATTAAAAAAGTTGCAAGTCACCCAGAATTGAGGGTTGCCATAGCCACTTTTTTAAGTTGGAATTTTGAGGGTTCAGGTTGACAAAGTGCAAAACAACAGCCCAAAAAGTGACTAACATCCGAAAAAGGAACCCAGGAAGTGAGAAGGTGAGAAGGTGCATTGACCTGGTCCGCTTCAAGGACACCGACCGAGTAGACTTGTTGCAGCCTATCCTCAAAAACCAGTACCGGGAGTCTCCATGACCGTCATGGATTTATTTTTCAAGGGTCATGGAGACTCCAGGTACCCTCAAAGAAGGAGGTTGCTAAATAAAACCAGCGTGCATCATACGTGGAATTGCCCCCCCAATTCCACTCTGCTTGTAGCGACAGCTCCAATGCCGGTCTCCGGGGGTCCTCGGTTCTGGGGGGCCTCCTGCATGAAGGAGAGGGGGTCTCGTTACAAAATCCATCGGAAGATACCCCACGCGAACACAATTCGTTGTGAAGCGGATGAGGTTCTACCGTATCCAACGGAAAAGGGCCAGCGTCTCAGTGTGGAAACAGGATAGGTGAAAACTGCTTTTGGTAGCATTTTTATCACAGTTCGGTTTGGGAACTCAGGTCACTGACAAACTTGCTAACTTGACAAATCGAACCCCCAAGTAAGTAAGTACAAATTGTCCGCGACAAATCCACGGATCCAAGCAAGAACAAATTGTCCGCACGCATCTCCACGAATCCAAGTACGTACCATGTGTTTCCACGAAAAATCCACGAATCCAAGTAATAAAAACATCTCCGCAAAAATCTACGAATCCAAGTACAAGTACTTTTTTGTCCGAAAAAAACTCCACGACTCTGTTGTACTTGCCAGCCCTGGGTCACTGTCCTTGCTGGCAGCCAGGCACTTCACAAGGAGCTGCAGCGAGCCCAGCATGCCTCGCGAAGTACACTGGGAGCTTTTCGCTTGCCCAGGCCCTCCCGGGTCCTAAGTACCCAACACATGTACGTCTTTGGGGTTGACGTTGGAAGGGGAGCAAAAAATTGAATCTTAGCAGTTAAGTGAGGATTTCCCGCTAAACCACAAGAAGCAAACATGTAAAATGTTTTGCAACAACCATGTTTGTGGTTTTGGGTTTGGTTCAAGGGGATTGGTCAAGTAGAGATTCCTCCAATCCGCGAAAAAAAAATGAGGTCTTCGGAATGGGGCATGCGCCTCCAGTGTCCTCCTCCCATATTCGTGGGTGGCGGGCATCAACAGCACCATGAATGCATGAGGACGGGCCCAAGAAGGTAACCACACTTTTCATTTACCACTAAAATGGTCCAAACTTCAAAATCGACCACCCAAACAGTGACTACAATCCAGGTGAGTGTGGTCCAAACCCCAAAAGCGACTACCCAAACAGTGACTACAATCCAGGAACTCAGGAAGTAAGTGAACACAAGCGAAAAAAATGACCCCAGCTTTTCGTACCTGAGTGTACCTGAGTGATCCTCAGATGGATCGGACCAGGTGGTACGGCTGAAGCCTGGAACGCGTTTCGTGTAGCTCTAGGTTCCCTTAAACCTCGAGGTGTGCAAACCAGGCGATTCCCTTTAAAACCAACAAGGGAAAATGTTGAAAGTATTCATTTCAGCAAATGGACACATGGCTGTGCGCTTTTAGGGTCCCAACGTCCCAAAATAACGCTTCCCCATTCCTTCCAGGGATCCGAATCTTTTCAAGACATCAAACACCCAGGAGAAACAAATCCGGCTTTGGAGAAAAGAACGATGGTTGAAAAGAATGGACAAGGAATCAACCCCTAGAGTGGTGCTAAGTTCCCTTAAAACCAAGCATTTGAGTCAATCAAACCCCGGTATTGAAATGGTCTACCCAGAACCATGTACAGAAGGAAGAAGGCGGCCGCAGCTATTTCTGGCTGAGATTGTCCCTTAAAAAACCTTCATCTACCCGGGTGTTGATTCTGGCTCAAGTCCTACTGCTCACTTGGCTTTTGCCTGGCGGCTCGGCGGCCGAAGCTGCTCAAGCAAAGGGGTAGCCGATGCCGGGCCCACGGTCAGTGCGACGGCTGCGAACCGGTTGAGGCTCACCCAGTCGGAATGCGTGGAAGAAACCCCAAACACTCAATCACAAGCTGTTCAATTCATCGACACAAATGGGTGAGGCTGAAAATTCAAGAGCTAGGGTTACGCAGGATTTGGTCTTTGGTTCTACATACCAAGGTGCCATTTTGAGTCACAGCCAGATCAAGCGGATGCCACATGAAAAAGAAGAAGCAAGGTTTCGCCTTTTCCATCCGAACAAGAACAAAGAGGGGGGGAAAAGGGGGAAAAAACAAACAAAGAAAAAAACAACGAAAAAAAAGGCCTCGCGTGTTGTTTCCCATCCGAGGTGCTGGTCATGGTCACCATGCGCACGGCGCGCACCAGCTTGCCGATGCGCAGCAGCCGGAAGAAGATGGGGTTCACCGGCAGCGTGAGCGTGTAGTAGAGCGTGACCTCCCCACTATTTGAGTCCGTGGGGAGATATACAGCTCACTTGAGTTCTGTTGGTCCAACAAACTACCCCTAAAAACGTTAAAAAAAAGAGTTCACCCCTAATTTTGGGGCTACAATCAGTTTTCCAGGGAATTGTGAGGGTTCAGGCAGACTTTCTGTTTGCCACTGAACTGCTGTTTCCAAAAAGCACAAAGTCCGGAGAATTGAAAAGTGAAACAGGGACGAAAGGCTTCAAATGATTTCTACACCTAGGGGTCAAGATGCTTCCCCCAAAAAAGTGGCCCAGTGACCCCTGCGTAGGGGAACCCTTTCCTGCAGGAATGAGCAAGCCAAGCTGCGGGATAGAGGCGGGATAAAGGCGGGATAATCTAGTTGAACAAGCTTCGTTTACTTCCCGACCATTCAAACCGTTGGCCATGAATTTAGATTGACCAACAAAAGCGATGCCCACCAGGGCCAAAGCTCAATCCTACATGGTGGTCATTTTGGCCTGCCACCCTTGCCAACTTACATTGGTCTAGCAAAACCGTGTTCAAAGACATCCCATTAGTCTAGCAAAACCCTAGGCGTGTTCAAACACATCCCATTGGTCTAGCAAAATTTAAGGGCGTTTAAACACATCCAAAACATCCCTACCCGTCTTTCACATGGGAACAGGTTTCCACCACTCTAGGGGTTGATTCCCCATTCATTTCAGCAATCGTTCTTTTCAAAAACCAGCCATTTCCCCAGGGCTTTTGGTGGTTTTCTAGAAGTAAGGATCCCTGGAAAGAATGGGGAAGTTACCCCTAGAACCACGCCGGATCTCGCCGAGCTTTTCGCGTCTTCGCGTTCTCACGCTTTCGCCTCCGCTAGGGTGGTGGCGCTGACGGCCACATCCACGAAGTTCATCGGCACCTGGCGTTCGCCAAAGCAATGAGGCGGTGTTCATACAGGGATCCTTACGCTAGACACCTGAACATTGCCTTGCAAATGCAGGTTTCCCTCTATTTGGGTGGAAAAAGCCATGTTTCACAGGGATCCTTACACTATACACCTGAACATTGCCTTGTAAATTCGTGGTGTCCCTTTACTTTTTGGTGGAAAAAGCAACATGTTTCAAATGGTTGCAAAATGTGTCGTTTTAGGAGCCCTGTCATACTGTGGATGGTTGCGAAATCCTTGGCCCCAGTAAATATCGACTAGCTCCTCCAGTAGAGAGGTTAGAATAAGGGTACCAACTGTTTTTTCTTCTGTAGTCTATTCTAATAGGGGAATCCTCCCTAAAAAAGGTAAAAGGGCACTACTGGGGGACCTAGCTTTCGATTGAGTGGCTGGGCCAACAAAAGTCACCGCACTTGCCATTTGTCGCCACCATGGTCCAAACACAAAAAGTGACTAAAGTCCAGGGGCTCAGCAAGTGGGTGTTTGAGGGCATGCATTTTGGGGTGGATTGCAAGGGAAATGAAAAGGCAACCATTCTATTTTTGGGCCGGGGGTCGTTTTTGTTCTTACGCAAACCCAAGGCATTAGAAGAGAGTTTGGGCTACTTTGTTTATTGAGTTGTGACCATAGTACAGGCGAGATTTGTCTTAACCCCTCACCCGAATTTCCCTCCAATCATGGAAGCTGACGGGAAACTTTAGAAGACTGCTTTCCTTTTAACAAAAGCCCCTTCCATATTCCCGGAACGAGGGTAGGGGTGGATTTCTTGTCAATCCTCTTGCAACATCTTTTCCAAAACCAGAATCTAACCTGAGATTGGTGGCTTTCTGGAAAGAACGGTTCCTGGAAGGGATAATGGAAACAATTCCCCGAGAAAACTTCATCTGACAGAAAGGACAGAAAACAACACTATCATCCAATACTCCGTGGGCACAAATAGCCTTATGGCGCAACACTTATTGTAAAGGTTTCGACACCCAAGCCACAAGGCACAACATATAGCACAAACCCAAAAGGGGCATCAACTTTACCAAAGCCCACTAACATGGGGCGGACCCGCAGTTTTAAACCCATCGCACTAAAACATCATCTGCTCGAATGCCCAGTGGCCGTTTTTTTGTTGGTTGAGCTTAAAGGGGAACCTTTAAACCAAAACAGTTGACAAAAGGGCACCACGGGGCAACAGAGCAAGGGACCCAATTCCTAGAAACTGAAGACTCCCCGGCAACCTCCCACAGTTGCTACTGCGGATGGACGACATTCTTCGCGGCACTGTGAAACCATGGTTAAAACCATGGTTTGTTGGCATTTACAGGCCCAGAGGGTCCGTGGTACCTTCTAAGGAGGTACCTAGACCCCTTTTTACCTCCCAAAAGCCATCCTCATGAGGTACCAAGGGGCCCTCTGAGAGGGGGAAGGGTTTCTCAGGTGGTCCGAAATGAATTTCGCAACCATCCGAGGTTATGTTAGTGGAAAGGAACAGGGATCCTTACATTGTACACCTGAACAGTAAATGGTGGTTTCCCTTTATTTCCCTTTATTTGTGTGGAAAAAAACCATGTTTCAACTGGGCAACATGTAACTTTTGAGGAGCCCTCACCTCTGGAAATGGTTGCTTTTCTGTATTTGGGTGGAAAAAGCCAGGTTTCAACTGGTTGCAAAATGTAGATCTTTTGAGGAGCCCAAAGAGGCAGGTCGCTTGCGCCTTCCAGAACTTCAAGCGCAGCACGCAGATGCGCAATAGAACGTCCAAGGTGAAGATTCCAGCGAAGATCCTGACTCGGTTGCGAAATCTGCGAAGCCCGGCTAAAACAGGGCTCCCTATATTTCCCCTTAAAACATCACCCCCAGGGATACTTACCTTTCATGGCCCAAAAAGGTGATGTTTAAAATAGCCAAACAGGGAAGTATAGGGACCCCTGTAAAAGTGACGAACTTTTAGCGGTTTAATACGGAAAACCCACTAGGTGGCAATTGGTTAAAGTCCTAACATCCCTTGGCAAAATGCACCAAAGCTGACAACCCGGCAAACCACCAGCAGCTGAAATGAAGCCAGGAAAATAAGCAACATGTGGTGGTCGGAATCCACCATACAATGTGCTTAGTGGCAAAAGCTCTCCTGGACCAAGTCTAAAACTCACTTGCTGAGTGGATGGCCCAAAAAAAGTTCAAACTTTATATTTACCACTAGCATGGTCTTCCCAAAAACAAATAAGTTCATGAACTGAGGAAGTGAAAAAACTGGCTGTACAGGCTGCGCCAAGACTTCCCACCGAGCCGCAAGTCGCCCACCACGAAGAAACTTTCCCAGTTGCCTTCCTCCTCGCGCAATGGTTTGTCATCACGAGAAGCCCCTTAACCCAGTGCTTGCTGTTTCCACTTCTCTCGCTTCCTGAGTAAATTAACCAAGAAAGTCAAAACTTCGTGCGTGCCAGTAAAATGGTCTTCCCAACAACCCAGAGGGTCCAAGTATGTCCAAGTACTTCATGCGGATTGCTTTTGGGGGGTAAGGGGTCGTTCAGTACCTCCTTAGAAGGTACTTGTACTTGGACCCTCTAGGAAAGGAACTAGGTCTGATAACCTGGGCTTCTCCCAGGTTCATGATGGCTTTTGTTGGGTATACTTCTCACTGGAAGCGCCGGGCAAGTGGTCTGAGGTCTCCCTCTTGAAAACAACCCGAAACGGGCCATACGAATCAACCCCAGTTTATAAAGAGGGGGGTGTCCAACTGGATTTAGTGGTTGGAATCAGACCACTTTCCGGGCCAAACACCACCCTTGGAAGCGAAACAGGGGTTGAACTTCATCTGGGGTCAACATTATCACGAAAGCTGACAATTCCCTCTCAATTGTTGGGTTCAGCGCCAGCATGGGTTAGACCAGGTACATGAACCCTCAAAACTCCCCCTTAAACATGGGCTATAGGGTGAATCGATTTTTTGTGGGTAGTTTGAGAGTCCAGGTACAGGTGTTTCTAGATCATATATTGAAGCAGGCAAAACTAGTCCAAAAACTTAATTATATGATTGTGCGTCTTTCGTATAAGAAGCTGGCAGTTTTTAATGGTAGAGTGGGACTTCTATAGGCTTTACTTTATTCCCAACCCAGGTTGCCACCTTTCAAACTGGCCAATAGGGTTTATGGGCAGCGCTCACATGAAGTTGGTGTTGTTGTTTGAAGAAACTCTTTTGGATAATTGGACAAAACACAAAATCCAAAATTGGAGGATAGGGGTGGACAATCAATCCAATCCTTTTGGATTTTGTCTTTTGGTGGACAATTTCCAAAATCGGTGGATACGTGTGTTCGGGTCATGGGTCGGGGGGGGGGGGGGGGCGGCGTCCAGCACCGTACCGCAGCCGTGCAGTACTCCTTTTGCAGCGACCCGCCAGAGCATGGCTCTTGAGTTTAGATAAACTCTCCCTAGGATCTCATTACTTGAGGCCTTTGGGGGTTCAAGGCCCTCATATTCAGTGCTCAAGAACCTACAATGTGATTCACAAACCACACATACCAAAATTCCCTAAGCAATGAGCTCAAAGTGCGTGAGGTTGTTTTACCACAAAAATGGTCGTATGCCCAGCCTCAAGGCTCCCAGCAAACGAGCTGCTGATGAAACCTGGAGTTCCTTCTGGGCAGGTGTGCCTTACCGCCGTGATGCACCCATTCGCACGGAACCCCATCAGGAAGTCCCTCAAGAAGTGTGATCTTCCACAACCCCAGTACTACTACTTCCAATACCCAACCCTCCAAAAGCCCCATTCTGTGACAACCCCACTTGCGTCATAATCAAAACCCGGTATTAAAATGTCCTACCCAGACCCATGGTAAAGAAATACACGAGGCGGCGAGCCGCTTTTTGGCTGGGATCCTCCCTTACTAACCTTCATCTACCCGAATCGGTTTGGATTGTTCTAGGGGTTGATTCCACATTCTTTTCCACCATCGTTCTTCCAAACTCCGGATCCGTTTTTCCTGGGTCTCTGGAGGTTTTCTAGAAAGATTCGGATCCCTGGAAAGAATGGAAATGGAAGGTACCCTAGAGGATATGCTGAACACTCGCCGCTTGTACAAGTTAACTTTCAAAATGGGGTCATGACCCCTTTTATTTCAAGGACCACCCATTTCCAAGGGTCGGAAGGAGACCCCAGGTGGATCACCTTGCATCCCATCCCCGCATGCCCCCTGGATCCCCCGCATCCCTCGGCCGTCCCTGGGATCCCCCCCCCGTGGTCCCCGGGGCGCATGGCCGGGTCTTCCACCAGGCCCAGCAGGAAGCCGCCCGCGGAGCCGGTGACCTGCAGCTGAAAGGCCATCCACAACCTCCAGCCGACGAGCGCGACGAGGCTTCGCGTCGCGCGTCGAAGGGCGTCGGGGGGCGTCGGGGGGCGTCGGGGGCGTCGGGGGGCGTCGGGGGCGTCGGGGGGCGTCGGGGGGCGTCGCGCGCGTGCGCGCGTCGCAAAAGCGTCGGGGGCGTCCGCTGGCTTCGAGGCAGACCTTCTCCCCTGAACGGGCGCTCAGCGGAAAAAAACAAATATGATTCCATGTGGGAAGTCAAAACCTGGTTCCAAAATAAACATAGGTCCATGACCAACCATGATTTAGGGTTATGACCAACCAGTTTTAAAGGGCCATGGAGACTCTAGGTAAGGACAAATCCTCGAGCCTCTAGGGGTTGATGTCTTGTCCTGTCTTTTCAACCATCCTTCTTTTCTCAAACGCCGGATCCCTTTCCCCAACGTTTCAAAAGCTGGTTTTTCAATCAAAGATGCGGATGCCTGGGAAGGAACCTGAATGCTGGGACCCTTTCGGGGCTTGAAAGGAACCTGAAGCCTCAAAAGCCCAACTCAAAAATGGGCTATAGCAACCCCAAAAAACTGGGGCCTGAGTTCCCTTTTCCAGGGCTGAATTCCCGTTTTCTGATCCCCGGCGAAAAGTGAATAACTTGTGGGTGAAATACGGAAACTACCACTAAACACTAAAAAGCTAAGAAACTGGATGGCTGGGCGCCACCAAGTCTGAATTTTGGGGTTGGTTTGAAAGGAATCCGACCGAGTTTCTCCTCATCCTGACAAAAGGTCGAAACTACAATTTTACATTTTACACATCTTTGCGTCGACCTGGAGTCTCCATGACCCTCAAAATGGGGTCATGACCAAAAATTAAGGGGTTATAACTCCTTTTTCTAGAGGTCATAGAGACTCTAGGGAGACATGCAAAGGTTACACCAGTAAATAAACAAAACAATTACAACTCCAAACAAGGTAACCACAAACGCCAGCAATCATGTCCGGGGTGGCAATTCCCAAAAATCATCAGTAGATTGAAATTCCCAAGCCCTCAGTGAATTCCACAAATGAAACGAAGGACAACAAACAACATGTCAGCAATTATGTCCAGGATGAAAATTCCCGAGGTACCCCAAAACCTTGGAATTCCAAAAAGCAAGCAAAATACACAAAACATCAGCACCCATAGCTGCCCTAAACATGTGCTTGGAACCTGGTTGTTGTTTTCGCTTTAGCTTTTGGGATACGTTGGTATGTTCGAGGTTTCTTGGGAATTTTGGACTTCCTCGAGCTTGTTTTGTGAATGTTGAGCTTCCTCATGTTTCTTTTTGTGAATACCGAGCTTCCTCGTGCTGATTTTGGGCGAATTTTGGATTTGCTCTCGCTTCAATTGTGAGCTTGGCTCGAGGTTTGGGACATCGCCGCTGTCCTCGGGCGGTTTGTCAGCTTGGTTTGGCTTGTTTTTTGGGAACTTCAATCCCAGTCAGGGTTCCCTACAAGCCCCTTGAGCCCTAAATATGAGGGCCTTGAACCCCCAAAGGCCTCAACTACTGCGGGCTGCTAGGGGGTGCTACTTTGCAGTATGCTTTTTTTTTTGTGACTTCTTGAGGTGCATTTGATGTGTTTGCTTGGTTGTAACTGTATTTACTGAATGTTTGCGTTGGGTTATCCATCCCGGACATAGTTGCTGACATGTGTTCCTGGAGCAGAATTGGGAATGTCCATCCTGGACGCCGGACGTAGTTGCTGCCATTGTGTAGTTTGGTTGCTTTTGTCTTTTAGCTATCGATACTTTTTGGAAACTTTGCCTTTGCATTGACTGAGCGTATTTGGGAATTTGCGTTGGACTTTCGGAGGGACTTTGGAGTTTCTAAATGGGATTGCTCCCAACTGGAGATTGCCGATCAGTTTGGAAATTGGGAAGATTGACAGGTTGAAACAGCCGGTTGGAACTTCCGGAGAGATTTCAGCTTCCCTCTTGGAGCCTGGCGGTTTGGTGGTTAGGGGGTGGTTTCCCATGCAAAAGCCAAAAAGTCAAATCCAAATCCAAACCACAAATCCAAACTCCGACTAAGGGATACCTGAGCATTCTTGGGATTGACCTGGATGACAAACCACCAATCACCTCCTTGAACTCTTGGCTTAGGGTGGGTTCTCAAGGTTGGTGTAGGGTAGGTTTAGGGCTGATAAAGGGTGGGTTTATGGTTGGCTTAGAGTGGCTGAGGCTTGGCTAGAGTTGGCCTAGGGCGGGCTTAGGGTTGGCGCGAGTCGGATTTAGGTCGGGTCTAGGGTTGTTTTAGGCTGGGGTTTATGGCCTTAGGGTTGGTATAATTTTCGGTGGTGAAGAACACAAGGCGGAGGGTCGAAAAGATAAGGTGAGAAACAAAACAAATGGTCGCCCCACTCCAAATTTCTCGTGAAAAGAGAGCTCCTTGGGAACGAGGCGGGCCAGCAAAACGGCACACGAGTCTAGCCCATTGGGAAATTTTCACTTGGACGACTGGCGCTCGGTTCCAGGTGAGCTAATTGTGGATGGTCGTGGGGGGCAGTTCCCACCACGGAATCACAGGGGGTGAAAAAAAAAATAACCGCCTACAGTCTCCATGATCCTTACAAAATGAGTCAATACCAAAAAATAAGCGGTCCGCGGAGTCCGCGGACCGATTTTTAAAGGGTTGGAAGGAGACTCCAGGCACCTTGACTTACCGTTCGGGAATTTCACTAGGTCCTCCAGTAGAGAGGTTAGAATACGGGTACCCTTTTTCTGTAGTCGATTTTAGTAGGGGAACCCTCCCCAAAAAAAGTTGGTGAGAAAGGGCACCTAGCTGGGGGACCTAGAATTTCGTCATCCGAATTGGGCCCCAAGTTGCAATTCTTTCAAGGGGAATCGGCGGGAGGAACCCTCGGGGATGGCACTTGAACGAGTGAGAAGCGAACTGATGCACTTGAAACCCACATGAGTCATGAAAAAAACCGGTACTAAAATTGTCGTACTCCCAGAGCCATGCAAAGAATTAGGAAGGCGGATATCCGCAGCAATTTCTGGTTTTCTAACCTTCATCATCTACCCGGGTTTTGATTGTGGCTCTCATGACCAGCTCCAATTGGAGAAGCGTTCAACCAGTATTCATACCCGAAATGGGTTGAAACCACCATTGAACCACAGGGGGTTCATATACCAACACGCAAAAAACAAAAAAACAGGAGTTTGATCATACTTGGCTGGCCAAGGCATTCTTTGGGGGAATTCAATTGGAACCCTAAGCACATCCGAGGTGCCTGGCTTGGACGGTCCGTTGCTTCCCCGCGGGCAAACCTCCTAGAGTCTCCTTCTGACCCGAATCAAACATGGGGGGTATTGCCCTAAATAATGGGGTCATGGACCTTCTTTTTAAAGGGTCATGGAGACTCCCGGCAGGTCAAGGGACTAACCCTGGAATCTGTCTCTCGGAGCCAAACCTTGGAGGGAACAGTTCGGGCCAAAGGGCACAGTGATCCCCTTGAAAGGCCTTTGAAAGCTGGACGTCAGCCCAAGCTTTATCCGGGTGTTGACAGTGGGGCGAAAATACACAGCACAAATCCCTTGACCAAACCGAATTGGGGGAAGGATTGAGTCATCTGCTTTCCCCGGCAACACGATGTGCTGCCCAGGAATTCGTGCTTTCAAGACAAGCGCTGCAGTGCTAGGTCCTCCAGTAGAGAGGATAGAATAAGGGCACCAACTTTTTGCAGTTTTGTCTATTTTAATAGGGCAACCCTGGCAACCAAAAAAGAAAAGGGTGAGAAAGGGAACCAATTGCTGGGGGAGTGAACCCTCCCAACCAAAAAAGAAACGGGTGAGAAAGGGAACCAATTGCTGGGCGAGTGAACCCTCCCAACCAAAAAAGAAAAGGGTGACAAAGAAAACCAATTGCTGGGGGAGTGAACCCTCCCAACCAAAAAAGAAAAGGGTGAGCAAGGGAACCAATTGCTGGGGGAGTGAACCCTCCCAACCAAAAAAGAAACGGGTGAGAAAGGGAACCAATTGCTGGGCGAGTGAACCCTCCCAACCAAAAAAGAAAAGGGTGACAAAGAAAACCAATTGCTGGGGGAGTGAACCCTCCCAACCAAAAAAGAAAAGGGTGAGCAAGGGAACCAATTGCTGGGGGAGTGAACCCTCCCAACCAAAAAAGAAAAGGGTGAGAAAGGGAACCAATTGCTGGGGGAGTGAACCCTCCCAACCAAAAAAGAAACGGGTGAGAAAGGGAACCAATTGCTGGGCGAGTGAACCCTCCCAACCAAAAAAGAAAAGGGTGAGAAAGGGAACCAATTGCTGGGGGAGTGAACCCTCCCAACCAAAAAAGAAACGGGTGAGCAAGGGAACCAATTGCTGGGGGAGTGAACCCTCCCAACCAAAAAGAAAAGGGTGAGAAAGGGAACCAATTGCTGGGGGAGTGAACCCTCCCAACCAAAAAAGAAACGGGTGAGAAAGGGAACCAATTGCTTGGGGAGTAACCCCCCACCAAAAAAGAAAAGGGTGAGAAAGGGAACCAATTGCTGGGGGAGTGAACCCTCCCAACCAAAAAAGAAACGGGTGAGAAAGGGAACCAATTGCTGGGGAGTGAACCCTCCCAACCAAAAAAGAAACGGGTGAGAAAGGGAACCAATTGCTGGGGGAGTGAACCCTCCCAACCAAAAAAGAAACGGGTGAGAAAGGGAACCAATTGCTGGGGGAGTGAACCCTCCCAACCAAAAAAGAAACGGGTGAGAAAGGGAACCAATTGCTGGGGGAGTGAACCCTCCCAACCAAAAAAGAAACGGGTGAGAAAGGGAACCAATTGCTGGGGGAGTGAACCCTCCCAACCAAAAAGAAACGGGTGAGAAAGGGAACCAATTGCTGGGGAGTGAGTGAACGGGAGAAAGGGAACCAATCCCCTCCCAACCAAAAAAGACACGGGTGAGAAAGGGAACCAATTGCTGCGGGAGTGAACCCTCCCAACCAAAAAAGAAACGGGTAAGAAAGGGAACCAATTGCTGGGGGAGTGAACCCTCCCAACCAACAAAGAAAAGGGTGAGAAAGGGAACCAATTGCTGGGGGAGTGAACCCTCCCAACCAAAAAAGAAACGGGTGAGAAAGGGAACCAATTGCTGGGGGAGTGAACCCTCCCAACCAAAAAAGAAACGGGTGGGAAAGGGAACCAATTGCTGGGGGAGTGAACCCTCCCAACCAAAAAAGCAAAGGGTGAGAAAGGGAACCAATTGCTGGGGGAGTGAACCCTCCCAACCAAAAAAGAAACGGGTGAGAAAGGGAACCAATTGCTGGGGGAGTGAACCCTCCCAACCAAAACAGAAACGGGTGAGAAAGGGAACCAATTGCTGCGGGAGTGAACCCTCCCAACCAAAAAAGAAACGGGTGAGAAAGGGAATCAATTGCTGGTTGGGACCTAGGCTGCATGACAGACCGGCCCCCAAAATTCCGACGCCTGAAGCCGATGGGGAGCTCCTTGCCCCAAGGTGCGTGAAACAAATTGCTTCGAGACGGTCTCTTGGAGCTACCTGGACCCTCAAACTACTTGGAGTCTCCTTCTGTCCCTTTTAAAATGGTTGGTTATTATTGTAAATAATGGGGTCATGGACCTATTGTTGATTCGGGTCATGAAGACCCTCAAACTGACCATAAAAAAGGGAACTCACCCCATAATGTTGGGGAATACCCATTGTTCAAGCTATGTTGAGGGTCCAGGTAGATGCAAATCCAAGAGATTTCCCGAGTTCTGAAAACGAGAACGTCAACAAGACACTTTTGCAATCGCTTGAGGACTTTCAGCTGCTGAAACGGATCCCAGTCTATCAGGTGACATACTTTGGATGGACGAAATCCTCTTAGGCACCGCTCTGAAGCCATGGTTGAAACCATAACGTTTGCTGGTATTTACAGGGAATTCGAATCATTCTAGGGTTTCTTGGGTAGTGCAGGATTCCGTTCAGCCATAGTATTTCAAGTTGGCTTGCCCCGGGTTCACGGCTTCTCGTGGGTTGCCACTCCGTTTTTGGTGATTGATCTTTGAAGAACCATTGCCCCAAAGAGGACAAGGGTGGGTAGCAACTTGGGAAGCGAGAGCCCCCAGAATAGCTTGCGACCAGGAAACACGTTGAGGCAAAGGACGAAGAAGATGATCATCTCGAACTGATGAGACTGCAGAAACATCTGCAGCTTCTGAAACCTGCTGAGGCCCTGGTACCTCAGGGAAAAATCAAGCAGAACCAGGTCTAGTTTTGTGGATGCTATTCGAAAATGACAAGGGTGGTGCAAGTAGGATCAATTACAGGCCCAAGGATACTTCATAAAGGCCTGAAAAGGAGACATCGAACAAACAAACACATGGACTAACCATGTACTCAATTGCCCAGGCTTCACCCAGAAATGAAAGGTGATCACCTTTTGAGGCCACTAGACATGGCTACCATAAGCCTTTGCCACGACTAAAAATGCCTTCCAACAATTGGGAAGCCAAAAGGTTATCTCAGGTCGATTCGAGAAATGGACCACGCTGGATCTGACGCAAAAAAACATGGTCAGAAACCTGATCAGTGTTTGCATCGGTTTTTCATACGCTCCCAAGTCAGCGCACAATCCGGACAGTGACAAAGTTGGTTCCAACCGCCTAGGTTGACCCTTTCCATTCCATTTGCGGATAGGCGCCCCCTGGGGAAAACAAAAACTGGTGAAATCGATTCCCTTTAAAACCGCCAGGGGAACATACAACATGTTCATTTCAGCAAATGGAAGCATGGGAAAGGGAAATCCGTTTTAAGTAAGGACACCCCTACAAAGATCTAACAGAAGCAACAAAAGCGGTCTGAATGGGCGTTCGTTTGACGGCCCACATGAAGACTCCAACTGGAGGACGCATGGCAAAAACACACACCCAAATCAACCAGAACCATTGGGCATTCATCCACAAACAACAACCCGCCCAAGCATACAAAGCAAAACAACACGAATTGAGCTTGAGACGAAACATTCTTCTGTTACTGATGAAGCACGACATAACAATATATAGAATCCTGATGTCAGTATCTTAAAACGATACCATATACTCCCATTTGCTTAAGCCATTCCCTTTAAAACCAGCAAGGGAAAATCAAGCATACTCTTATGTAAATGGAAGTACAATACATAACTAGGTCCTCCAGTAGAGAGTTTGGAAAAATGTTGGGGAGAAAGGGCACCACTGGGGGACCTAGTTACGGACATTTTCTCGCTTCCTCGCCTCCGGATAAACTCGGACGGGGTGTCGGAGAGGAGACCCGGCATTGCCTCCGTCGTAAAGATGCGCGGCTCCTCGTCCCGTTTCCAGCTCCGGAGTCTCCCCAGAGTCTCCATGACCCTTTAAAAATGGGGTCATTACCTAAAGTAATGGGGTCATGGACCTATTTTTGAAGGGTCATGGAGACTCCAGGTCGTTCTGAGCCTTTGACACTGGCCCCTCCTACGATCAAAGCCATCCCCCCAAGTGGCAGGTGAAGCTTTCACTCCACCAACCACCTAGATAGCCAAATTCTGGCTTTGTTCAGTCACTGCGGGGGGTTTTGGGGTAAAGCGGATGGAAAAAAAGGCGATTCGCACCTGGCGATTTTCGGCAGCTTCTTCTCAAAGTCACCCCCCCAGGTCAAAAAAAAAACAACGTGCCCCCCGGACACCGGACGGGGGCCCAAACGACCTGATCCGAGCGACGGGTGAAGAATTCTCTCACGGGATCGAGAGAGACCGGCGAATGCTCCAAACAAGCGGAGCCTCCGAGCCTCCAGCCCCGAATGGTGTCAGGGGAAACCAACCCAAAATAATATATATATATACCTGGAGTCTCCACCCGAAATAAAAATAGGTCCATGAACCCATTATTTGGGGTAATGACCAACCGTTTTTGATTCGGGTCAGGAGACTCTAGGTAAGCTCACTTCCAATCGAGTGGATGGACCAGAAAAAAAAAGTCGATCCCATCCTTTGAGCTCTGCCATGGCAACCAAAATTTGGCAAGTGACCACAGTCCAACACGAAGCTCAGGAAGGAAGAATCAGAAGATCCCCAAACATCTGGGTACCCTTTCTACGCGGCTCGGTATTTTTTTGGGGTCGCCAGAAAGGGCGGTAGAGTTGGTACCCTTTTTGGAGTTCCTAAAGAAAGAAAAGCCACACGGAAGCCCGTTTCGGAAGAAAAACATGGTCTGGGGGAGAACCTCAGCCCCGAAAAGGTCATGGCCCACTGTTTAGAGTTGTTCGGTGACCCCGGAAAAAAAGGGAACCCTTTTTGAGGAAGACCATTTTTAGTGGGGCAGCCACCCAAAAAAAAGGGGAAAAAGGGTGCCACTGAACAACTGAGAATGTGTCATTTTTTTCAACCACCAGTCGCTCAGCCCCAGCCCGGGAAATGGAATCTATGGGCCACTGACGAAAAAGCTCTCGGGGAGACGTGTCCCCACCAAATGTTGGCCCTTTCTGTGAGGTTTAGGCTGTGACTTTTACCAAGCAGAAGGGTTCAACCGATTCCCATTAAATAACGGCCTTGGCACCCAATTTGGAGGATGAGACTCCCAAAGGGTATTCCCCATTTGGAGAGAACGTGGTTGCTAGCAAACCAAGGAAAACACTTTGGATGAAACTCCCTAGTTTTAAGAATGGTGGAGAAAAACAAATACCTTCAACACACATAATGATTTGTTAAATACACAAACAGTGAACTTGTTTATGTGTTGTTTTCTTTTGGTAAATGTATTTAGATGTAGGACTTGGCTATATGTTCGACCCCCTTTGTTTTAAGGGCAACTGAACCCCAATCCACGGAGAGTCTTGGCGCTGAACCAAATGCTTGATATAGCCCAGGCGTTTGGGTTCTCTAAGATTGCTTTGCTTTGTTTTGTTTGAGAGGTTCGGGCACACCTTAAGGTCCTGCCACTGTCCAACAATGGATGGCCCGAAATTCCCCCAAAAATCACCCAGGTGGGCTTGGCTCAAAATTAAAGAGCTAGGGTTATTCTGTTGGTCCTTGGTTGCATTTAGCTTTTGGTGCCATTTTGGTACCTAGAGTCTCCATGACCCTTGAAAAATGGGGTCATTACCCTAAAATAATGGGGTCATGGACCTACTTTTAAAGGGTCATAGAGACTCCATTTACATGTTTTTGAGCCACAGCCAGGTCTGCGACACAAGTTCCCACCACCAAACCCAGCACATGGGGCCCTCGATTGGCGACTTTTGACCCTAGCCATAAACTCCCAAATTCATCATAAAAAGTATTGGAGCCTTCTCGTCGGAGCTCCCAACAAGTACATGGGTGTGCCTGTTTCTCGGAATCCGACCTCCTTTTGGGAATCCTGTACTAGGTCCTCGAGTAGGGAGGTTAGAATAAGGGTACCCACTTTTTTCTGTAGTCTATTTTAGTAGGGGAACCCTCCAAAAAAGAAACGGTGAGAAAGGGCCCCAATTGCTGGGGGGCCTAGTGTTGGAATCCTTTCGCCCCCCGACGTGGCGCAACGGTGTTCCTTTTGGCTTCCATTTAAAACCACCCAACATGACGGCCCTCAAACAACTTCAGCGGATCTCCGCTTGGGACAAGCCCGGATCACTTGAGACCTGAGCAAATGGGTGTATCTGTTTTGGGGACCCCCGGTTTGGTACCTAGAGTCTCCATGACTTCTAGAAAAAGGGGCCTAACCCCTGAATTTTGAGTAATGACCCCATTTTTCAAGGGTCATGGAGACTCCAGGTGGGATTGAAAGTTGGAACCGTTGCGCCCGCCCATTCGGGGTCCCGGCCCGAGTCCAAAAACAAAACAAAAAGCCGCCATCGTGCTTTGATCCTCATAGCTACGCACCGCGCCTGACTCAAGTGGACCGGCCACAAAAAGCAACCAAACTTGTTATTTGCCACTGAAATGGGTCCAAACCCCCAAAAGGTGACTAAAGTCGATGCCTCGCTCCGGCAGGAAGTACCTAGACTCTCCATGACCCTGAAAAAATGGTTGGTCATTCTCCAAAAAAAAAGGTTTGTCATGGCCATTTCTTCTTCTATTTCTATTTCGGGTCAGAAGGAGACTCCAGGCGAGCTCTTTTCTTGGGAAACTTCTTCAGGTTTTGGCCAGACAACCAGGTTTCAGGTCTATGGGCTTCACCCGGACTGCCCGAGCGAGGCCGGCCCGGACCGCCCGGACCGCCGAGCTCTCCTGGACCCCCTGCAGCCCCTCCAGGGACTCGAGGATCCTCCCGGCTTTGGGATTCTCGGAAGGCGTTGGAATTCTCCGCGCTCGGAGGGGCGGGAAAAAGAAAGACGCGGGGCGTGCCTTTTTTTGGGGGGGGGCTTTTGGCCTAAGAAAGTAAGAAGCAAAGAAACACAGAAACAAGACATGAGCAAAACGAAAAGAAGCGGCGGCTGAAATGGTCGAAACGTGCAATCTTTACCATGGCAAAACGCGAACACTCGTTGAAGTTTCACCCTTCCAAACCATTCACTTGCTGCAACTTGTTCAAAACATACTCAATTTCAATTCCCTTAGAAAAAGCAGTCGAAGGAGTCCCCCGAAACCAAACCGCAAACATGTTGTATGCTCCCCTTGAAGCTTGCCCCTACTCCAAATACCCACTTTTTCCAGGGTATTTATTGAAAACCGATCGGTTTTTCAAGGTAAATACCTCCTTTTGTAGTGGGTCGACATGATACCCGGAATCAAGTGGGTATTTGGAGTCGGGGGTACTCACGCCTCGTATCTTAACTTAAGATACAGTCACCTATTCTTGGGGGTTTTACCCTGCATCCCATTGTGCCGGGGGTGACTCCAAAGAAAGCCAACTTCAAGGTTGGAAAAGGGCAAATTCCCCTTCGCCCCTTCGCCCCTTCCCCCCTTCCCCCCTTCCCCCCTTCCCCCCCCCTTTCCTCGGAAGAATTTCTTGGTGTTTCTCCGAGCGCTTTGAACCATTGGGTAGATTTGGCATGAGGTGTTTTTGTTCAAGCGACTGTTCTCCCTCAGCGTGTTCTTTGGAGGCTTCGTAGCCTTTTCGCCCTTCGGTAGGGAAACCAAAAGACTCCACGACCCTTCAAAAATAGATCCATGACCCCAGTATTTATTGTAATGACCGCATTTTTTTATGGGTCATGGAGACTCTAGGAACCAATATTTGGTTCTGGCTTTCGCGCCGGGTGAGTCTCTCTCTCGCTCCTGCTGGCTTCCACATGGGGCATGGCCTCGTGCTGCCTTCGGAGCACCTGGCGTCAAAACTCCCGCAGGGTTCCTCTGGCGAAGGTGAGGTCCATGCGCATGCCAACTCAATATTGCCAGTGGGGAACAAAGGAGTTCCTCTCAATTCAACCACCTGGAGTCTCCATGACCCCATACAAAAAGGGGTCATGAACCCATGATTTAGGGTAATGACCTCATTTTAAAGGGTCATGGAGACTCCGGGTGGTCCATGCGCTGGATGCCAACTCAATATTGCCAGTAGGGAACAAAGGAATTCCTACCTGGAGTCTCCATGACCCCTAAAAAATTGGGTCATTACCCTAAAATACTGGGGTCATGGACCTATTTTCAAAGGGTCATGGAGACTCCAGGTAGACTCTCCATGACCCGAATCAAAAATGGGTCCATGACCAACCATTATTTTGGGTACTGACCCAATTCGTTTTATACGGGTCGGAAGAATTCAACCATGGATTTTGGCTGGCTTACTTGCAATATTTAGGGCATCCGCCGAAAGAAAACAAATCTGCCACCGAACGGCCGGAAACACCACTTGAAACCGGAATGGTGGATTCCGGGAACAAACTAGGCGAACCAACCACGTCCAGCCACAAACTGGACAAAATACAAACAAGCTTCCTGGAGTCTCCACGACTCTTTAAAAATGGGGTCATTACCCTAAATAATGGGGTTATGACCCCTTTTTCTAGAGGGCATGGAGACTCTAGGTTCCCTTGTGCCCCCTACTTGCAATACGGGCTTTTCCATTTCGGGTATGCAGGGGGCCCAATTGTTGGCTGATACTGTGGACGAAATCCAATTCGCACCAACTTGAAACCATGGTGGTAACCATTGTTTGCTGGAATTTCCAGGGGGAATCGAATCTTTCCAGGGTTTCTTAGGCACGAAATCGATTTCGCAAGCATCCACCGCAGGGGAATCCTTGCAAAACAGAGAGGCGTCTCAAATGCCCAGTGGCCACGGGGAAACATGGCATCCCTTGGTTGAGTTTCAAGGGGAACCCTTCCCCAAACGAAAAGCTGACATAAGGGTGCGACTGGGCAACTGCGGCATGGAGATGCCAATACTCGCACACACGCCGGGCGAGCTGGGCGAATCTCAGCGAGCGCCGTGCAAAGGAAAGAAACCAGACCCTGCTCTCCTTCTGACCCCTAGAAAAAGTGGTCATAACCACTTAGTGCTAGGTCCTCCAGTAGAGAGGTTAGAATAAGGGTACCCCTTTTTTCTGTAGTCTATTTTAGTAGGGGAACCCTCCCCGAAAAAAGGGCAAAAGGGCACTACTGGGGACCTAGCCTTAATTTTGGGTCATGATCTACTATTTTTAAAGGGTCCCAGGGACAGTTCGCTTGTGCCTTTTTTGACGAAATGGGATTTGGTGTTCCTTTTGGTTTTCTTTAAAGCCACCTAGAAAGACGGGTATCCACCAACAAAGACGCACCCGTCCGTAGTCGACCGAGAAGATTTCTAATGCAAAGGATCCCAAAGGATTCGGAACCAAGCCACGCAGCAAAGCAGTGCAACCACCTTCGTTTTGAAGCCCCATCACCTCGATGTTTTCCGACCGAGCCGAAATGGGTAGCGCGCCTCAACATTAAAAACACAAAACAGTTGTCATTTACCGAAAAACTGGTCTTCCCAAAAAACTTAAAGTCCAGGAACGCAGGAAGTGAGCACACCTAAAAAGGGAACTGAGGTGTTCAGCAGTTTTCGCGGCCTCTGCAAGGATTTCTCAGTCAGTTACAACTTTACTAGTTCTGTTTTGACACTGAGGAGCCCCGCGAGTTTTGCTGGCGCCATTAAAGTAACGTCCTTCAACCGCTCCAACTATTTCTTTTAGCCACAAGGCCAGATGCATGGGCGACCTCCAAAACAAAAACTGACTGCACTTGGCATAAAACCCATCTAAACCTGTGCCATCTAATTTTCAGTTGCCCAGCTTCCCAGAAATCCAAGGAAATCACCAGCAAGGGGGCCATGAATAAAACAGGTTGCCAACATTGGGACACCAAAAGGTCAGATCTGGTTGACCCGCTTTTGGACAACTGAGATTTCGGGACCCAAACCGGGTCAAAAAACATGAAACCCGACAGTCCCTAGACCATCCCTTACAACCAAAGCCTTCGAAAGCCTAAGAAAGCCCCCAATTCATAACCTTATTAAGCCTTGAGGCCTTATTTTCAAGGGGGGGAAGGGGGGTCTTCTGGGGACTGCCGGGTTTCATGCCAAAGTTGACACCTCCGGCGCCAAATGAGTCACAATCAAAACCCGGTATTAAAATGGTCTACCCAGCACCATGTGAAGAATCAAGAAGGCGGATATCCGCAGCTATTTATGGCAAGGGGATTGTCCCTTACTAACCTTCATCTACCCAGTGGCTCAGATCTGCCTAGAGTCTCCTTCACCCGAAACAAAAAATAGGTCCACCCCAGCATTTAGGGTAATGACCAACCATTTTTGCTTCAAGTCAGAAGGAGACTCTAGGTGGAGTCTTTGGACGCTGCGCGCCGTTCACGCCGCCGGCCGCCGGACGCCGAGCGCCGTCGCCTCCGTGACGGTGTGCTGCTTCCGCAGTTTGTGGTCCAGGCCGGCGGTCTGGCTCTGCCAGCTCTGCGCCGATTGGCTGGAGGCTGCCTGAGAGGTGGCCATGGGTCAAAGCCTTGTACCCTCAGTGAACATCAACCAATCTCCACTCAAATAGACTAAAATGGGTGGTGCACCTTCCCCAAAATGGGATCCCATTGGTTTTGACCCACAGCCATGTTGGTTTGTTCACCGACTCGGAGGGGCTTGGAATTCCGTGGTTTTGGGGTGGGTTTGGGGGGTGGGAAAATCCACCCTCAAAGGTCCTGATTTCAGGACTTTAAGGTTGAGCAACCCCAAAATGATGGTTGGTGGAACCCAAAACTATGTTTGTTGAATCAGATATACCTGGACCCTCCAACTACCCATAAAAAATGAAATAGACAATTCACCTATGTGTGTGTGTCTGTTTTGAGACCCCCAAACAACCAACAGAACGGGGTTCCTTTCAAAAGACCTTTAAAAGGAAAAGTTGACATCAGAAGAAACCACGCTGAAGTGCTGTGAGTTGTGACTGGAGGTTCAGCCGGCAAAGGTCTCACGGGGAGAAACGGCAGATTCACGTCTAGTCTAGTGCCCAAACTCGTTCTCTCAAGATGCTGACCGAGCGAGCCCCTCTGGCTTGGTATTTGAAGGGAAAAGGACACCTCAAGCATCTTAGTGGACTCTACTTTGAGCAACAGAAGGATGAACGAAAACAAACATGAAAAGCGCCTTGTCAACCTGGTATCCCTGCAGATACACCATCCCAAAAAGGGGTACCTGAAGACGCACAAACCCATGTACACCTGGAGTCTCCATGACCCTTAAAAAAATGAGTCATTGCGCAAAAAATAAGGGGTTATGACCCCATGGTGTCTCCAGGTGGTTGGGTTTGGAGGGCTTCGGGGGGATGTTTCCTGGTTGGGTTTGGAAGGAAGCGGTGAGCGGGATTGACCTTGCCCTTATATCCTGCATGCTTCCAGCTATCGAGAATACCCAATCAAGGTCGACGCAGTGCGTCGACGCAGTGCTTGTTGGATTTCAATGCTGGCACTTACAGCATGTCCAGCCTACTGGAAAGTACTCCAAAACGGACTCTGGTTTCGAGCTTCGGCTCTATGCTCACAAGCTCCCTTGTACAAGAGACAATGTTCTGAGCAAACACATTGGTGTTGATGTGGACAAAGGACGCGACATGGTCAGCATATATATATATATCTCTATATATATATATATATATGTTGATAGGTGATGAATGTAGTAGTAGTGGTGATGGTAGTAGCAGTAGTGGCAGCAGTAGTAGTAGCGGCAGTAGTAGTAGTCGTGGTGGTGGTAGTAGCTTTAGTAGTGGCAGTATTCGTAGGTGGTGGTTGTTGAGGCAGTAAACAACACAAACGGTAGCAGAAAAGTAGCATCTTGCAGCATACGTTTTCAGGGGTATGGTTCGAGGGTATGATTCGGGGGTATGATTCGGGGAGGTCCCACCTTCCTCAACACCCCAGAGGCTCCCGATTGATTTAGGGCCTTCACACAACCTGGTTTTGAGACCCCCAACCACCTCCGGGGTGTCTAATGGAGGGGTCGGGTCTTCCATTGAAAGCCGAAGCCAGGAGCCTCTGGGACAACAACAAAAGACAAACCCATATCTGCCCCCTCCCCGTGTTTCCAAGACCGCAGTCGGAACAAAAGGTTCCGGAAAACGAGGCTGTGCCAACCGATTTTTTTTTTGGAGGACCCGCCCCAAACACAAACAAGTTTCCGCGTGGCTTCCATTCAACTCATCCAAACAGGGTACCAACTTTGCAACCAAAACAAAACAAGACACACCCATTGATTCACATGGATCTGTTTGAACATGCGGACCTCTGGCCCACTCCGGCTTTGCGCTTTGAAACCCGTAAAGTCCACACAAAGCATGTCCAGGCCGTAAATCCAACTCATGTTGCAAATGAAACTGCAAAACAAGCGGGCCTCCCATCGCACACCCCGGCAATTTGTTCACAATCTTCCTTGTTACCACCTGAACCCCCCCAAATTCCCTGAAAAATGGGTTATAGCAACCGAAAATTATGGTTGGTGAATTCCATATCACGTTGTTTTCTTAGTTTCAGAGTCCAGGCAGTCGTTCTTGCTGCTGAAGCGCGGACTCTGGGTCGAGCTCCTCAAAGCAAACGCCGGGGGTCTCGTTCTGAAACACGTACTCAGACCGATAGTCCTGGAGGTTGTCCTGGCGATTTGCCCTCCCCAAAATGAGTCACAATCAAAACCCGGCATTAAAGTGGTCTACCCAGAACCATGTAAAGAATTAAGGAGGCGGATATCCGCAACTATTTCTGGCTGGGACTGCCCTTTACTAACCTTCATCTACCCGGGTTTTGATTGTTTTTTTTTCTTTTCGGGAGCCATGAACATTACAGCGCAATCAGGACTAAAACGCACGGCCTTCGCGCAAGCAGGCATGCCCGCGCCCAAGCGTCCGAGGTCCCGAGACCGCCCGGTCCATCGCCTCTGAAGGATTCCTCGTTGAAACTCGACCAAACAAGGGATGCCCGTTTTTCCCCATGGCCCAGTGGGGCGTATGTGGACAATTATTTGGAAGGCGGTTTTTCCTTGCTATGGATTGGTCGCGAAATCCCCATGCGTTTCGCACCACGCAGAGACACCCTGGTTTATGATTTTATTCCCGCATACCAACAAACAAGGGTTTGCCATCGTTTCAACGTGGTGCGAAATGGATTTCGGCCATCCATTGTATCTAGGTCCTGCAGTAGACAGGATAGAACAAGGGTACTCTTTTTCTGTAGTCTATTCAAGTAGGGGAACCCTCCCCCAAAAAGAAACGGTAAAAGGGCACTACTGGGGGACCTAGGTATTTAGTTGTTAACAGTGGCAACGGAATTCTCGGAGCCTGTCCAGGCTCCAGGGGCCGGAACCGTGTTCCCATACCCCAAAACGTCCATTTGCTTGAGCACCTGGGCAAAATGACAACCTGGAGTCTCCATGACCCTTTAAAATGGGGTCCTGACCCCATTATTTGAGGTAATGACCCCATTTTTAAGAAGGGTCATGGAAACTCCAGGAGCATGTCTCCACTAGTGAGAAATCGATTCCCCTTAACCCATCAAAGAATCTATCCATGTCCACAAACCGAAGAAACAAAAAGGCAATGCAACAAAAACTGCCCCCTTCACCCTCCCCCCCCCAACAAAAAACGACAACAACAAAACACAAGGACCAATCGACCCTTCCCTTCCAAAAAATAACAAACACGACAAACAAAAACACAAAGACCACGCGACCCTCCCCTTCCAACACGAATAACACGCGACGAACAAGAAAAAACACAAAGACCAAGCGACCCTTCCCTTCCAAACAAAATAACACACGACAAACAACAAACACAATGACCAAGCGACCCTTCCCTTCCAAACAAACTAACACACGACAAACAAAAACACAAAGACCAAGCGACCCTTCCCTTCCAAACAAAATAGCACACAACAAACAAAAAAACAAAGAAGACCAAGCGACCCTTCCCTTCCAAAGAAAACACACGACAAACAAAAACCACAAAGACCAAGCGACCCTTCCCTTCCAAAAAAAACACACGACAAACAAAAAAACACAAAGACCAAGCGACCCTTCCCTTCCAAACAAAATAGCACACAACAAACAAAAACACAAAGACCAAGCGACCCTTCCCTTCCAAAACAAAACACACGACAAACAGAAAACACAAAGACCAAGCGACCCTTCCCTTCCACAACACACACACACGACTAACAAAAAACAAAGACCAAGCAATCCTTCCCTTCCAAAAAAACACCACAAGAAAAAAACGAAAAGACCAAGCGACCCTTCCTTTCAAAACAAAATCACACGACAAAAACTAAACAAAGACCATGCGACCCTTCCCTTCCAAAACAAATAAAACACGACAAACAAAAAACACGAAGACCAAGCAACCCTTCCCTTCCGAAGAAATAACACACGACAAACAAAAAACAAAGACCAAGCGACCGTCACGACAAAAAACAAAGACCAAGCGACCCTTCCTTGCCGAAGAAATAACACACGACAAACAAAAAACGCGAAGACCAAGCGACCCTTCGCTTCAAAAAAAGAGGCCAAACAAAAAACAAAGACCAAGCGACCCTTCCCTTCCAACAAAAATGCACACGACAGAACAAAAACCACAAAGACCAAGCGACCCTTCCCTTCCAAAAAAAACACACGACAAACAAAAAAACACAAAGACCAAGCGACCCTTCCCTTCCAAACAAAATAGCACACAACAAACAAAAACACAAAGACCAAGCGACCCTTCCCTTCCAAAACAAAACACACGACAAACAGAAAACACAAAGACCAAGCGACCCTTCCCTTCCACAACACACACACACGACTAACAAAAAACAAAGACCAAGCAATCCTTCCCTTCCAAAAAAACACCACAAGAAAAAAACGAAAAGACCAAGCGACCCTTCCTTTCAAAACAAAATCACACGACAAAAACTAAACAAAGACCATGCGACCCTTCCCTTCCAAAACAAATAAAACACGACAAACAAAAAACACGAAGACCAAGCAACCCTTCCCTTCCGAAGAAATAACACACGACAAACAAAAAACAAAGACCAAGCGACCGTCACGACAAAAAACAAAGACCAAGCGACCCTTCCTTGCCGAAGAAATAACACACGACAAACAAAAAACGCGAAGACCAAGCGACCCTTCGCTTCAAAAAAAGAGGCCAAACAAAAAACAAAGACCAAGCGACCCTTCCCTTCCAACAAAAATGCACACGACAGAACAAAGAACACAAAGACCAAGCGACCCTTCCCTTCCAAAAAAACACACACGACAAAACAAAGAACAAAAACCAAGCGACCGTTCCCTTCCAAAACAAATAGCACACGACAAACAAAAAACACAAAGACCAAGCGACCCTTCCCTTCCAAAAAAACACACGACAAAAAAACCAAAGACCAAGCGACCCTTCTCTTTCAAAAAACAAACACACGACAAACAAAACAAAAGACCAAGCGACCCTTCCTTCCAAAAAAACATGCGACAAACAAAAAACACAAAGACCAAGCCACCCTTCCCTTCCAAACAAAATAGCACACAAGAAACAAAAACACAAAGACCAAGCGACCTTTCCCTTCCAAACAACTACACACGACAAACAAACAACACAAAGACCAAGCGACTCTTCCCTTCCCAAACACTACACACGACAACAGCAAAAAACACAAAGACCAAGCGACCCTTCCCTTCCAAACAACTACACACGACAAACAAACAACACAAAGACCGAGCGACCCTTCCCTTCCACAAAAACCAAAAAACAAAGACCAAGTTCCAAAAAACAAACACGACACACACAAAAAACAAAGACCGAGAGACCCTTGCAGAACAAACTAAATAAAATACGACAAACAAAAAACACAAAGACCAAGCGACCCTTCAATTCCCTGCCAGGAAAAACTAAGACACGACAAACAAAACACACAAAGACCAAGCGACCCCCCTTTTAACCAACGAGCCCGCCCCGAGACCCGAGCCCCCGCGCCTTCTGCGCGGGCTGCGCTGCCGGCTCCTTCCGCCGCAGATCCCGCAGCTCGCACTCCAAGAAGTTCACTTCGGAGACGTGCCTTGGCCCAAAAAAAGAAAGCCCCTGCTGGGTGCAGGTGCTTATAGTCACTGGGGCACAACCATGGTTATGTATCTAGAAAAAAAATATACGGATATAGGGCGCAAAAGCCATGGTGAAATAAGTCAGGCTGAAATAAGCCTCGGCTAACAAGAAAAGCCCCGGGAGTTCAGGTACTAGTCAGTGGGGAACAACCATGGTTATATAACCCGATAACCAGTACTTAGTGGGGAACAACCATGATTATGTATGTATACATATATATATAATATAGATATGGAGTCTCCATGACCCTCAAAAAGTGCGGTCATTACCCAAAATTCAGGGGTTATGACCCCTAGAAATCAACAAACATCCTTTAGGACCGGTCGTCGACGCGGTCCGCCTCGCGTTGCTTTTCGTGGTTGAAGCCACCCGTTGCGATCCCAACTTGGGCCACGGTAATGATTCCGTTGGCATGCCAGAAGACTTGGTTGACGTTGGGTTTGGGGAGCAACAAAAATAAAATTTTAGCAGTGAAGTGGTTGGATTTCAACCACTAAACCACAATAAGATCAAAAATGATTATAAAATGTTTCCCCACAACGGCCATGAAGAGAGGTCACTGGATTTCCCAGAGGCGGAAATCCAAATCCGGCGGAAATCGATCCCACTTTGGGGGCCTTGCCCCGCAGGCGGGGCTGAAGGGTTCTCCACCACGTGGCTCTGGGCGGCTCGTGTTCTTTAGGAATCAGACCGGGACCCCAAAATGGATTCCGGTTGTCCTCCCGGCTTTTCGTTTTAAACGAACCTAGCAGTACAAACTCTTTAAACAAAACAAAAAAAAAAACAAGACTCAAACCCTGCACCAAATGCTAGGTGGATTATTTCAGCGTTTCGGATTTTATCCATCCTCACTGGTGCAGGTTTTTGTCCATCCACAGTACACATAAGGATTTCTCACAGACCCAGACAAGGGGTATCATATCAACTCTAACAAAGCTACCCACGGCCATTTTGGGGCCCAGGAATTCGGAATATGGATCCACCCCCAAATGGCTCAAAAAGCCGGTACCAAATGGAACCCTGACAAGTGGAAACGTGGACCAAAGCCTGCGGTTTGCCCCTCCGATCGTTTAACTTTGAGCCACATGCCACATGTGTCTTTTTTACCCCCCACATGCCTAGAGCCTCCATGACCCCTAGAAAAAGGGGTCACAACCCCTGGATTTTGGGTAATGACCAACCATTTTGCAAGGGTCAGAGGGAGACTCCAGGTGTGTTTTTTTTGGTCCGCAGACCCCGCATTTTCCACGTTGCTCTTGCACAAGCATCTGCAGCACGCGCTGGAACTTCTCGGAGAGCACTGGCTCATGCGGCACGGCCCTCAGGGCTGCGGGGGGTGGCTCTGCGCCTCCGGGGGTTTGGCCACACGGGGACTTTGACGTTGGAAGGGGAGCAATAAAAATAATTGTTTAGCGGAACCGACTTGGCTCAACGGCGGAACCAAACTCATAGAAACAGCGTATGAAATCTTGGTCGACGTTGGGTTTGGGGAGCAACAAATGGAAGTTAAGGAGGAGGGGTGGGGATCCCCAAGTCTTTTGTTCGAGCCCCCTCCCCCAATTCCGTTTATAAGGGCTGCGGGATCACCGCAAGGGACAATTGAGTCATCAAAGCCCGGCAATTAGATGGTCTACCCAGAACCATAGTAAAGAATGAAGAAGGCGGCCGCACCTATTTATGGTTGGGAGTGTCACCTTTTAAGCTTCACCTTCCCGTGATTTGATTGTGTCTCAATTCGTGAAAACTCGACAATCCTTTGACGGCTCTTCCTTTGATGCTCGCGGCCTTTCGACACAACAAATCATATATGGCTGCCTGATTGATCCCTGAGAAACAAAACGAACAGGCGTTGCAAAAACCTCACGGCCCCAGTTTGGACCTGCAATTGAAAGGAATGAAAGCCTAAGGTAACCATCGGCATACCGGGACCAAACCCCCGGTTTTGAAGAACTGAGCTGTAAATGCTTCCCAAGCCGTGGTGTCTCTGCCGATCGATGGTTGTTTGGAGCGCCCGAGTCTAGGGTTTCGCTGGGTGTTGTGAAAGGGATACGACCTGCGATTAAGAACTCTTCTGACTTCCGATCGAGTGGATGTGCCAAAACACTTAGTCCCAACTGTCTGTTTGCCACCAACATGGTCCGCCTGGAGTCTCCATGACCCTTAGAAAATGGGGTCATTAGCCAAAATACAGGGGTTATGGACCCCGTTTTCTAGGGGTCATGGAAATTTTCAGGAAATTGGTTTCCTCAACAAAGCGTAGAACACCCTGTCGAAATGCCATCGGGATTTCCTTCATGGAACCTTCATTGAAACCAAACCATCCCTATAATACCTATAGTCTTTCCAAATATGCCGATCTTAACATCCTCACTTCCTGGGTGGATTGGCCAAAAAACATCTTGATTTTTTTGTTTGCCACTGAAATGGTCCAAAACAAGTCTGAACTTCTGATTTGCCACTGAAATGGGCCATTTTATACCTGAACTTGTCATTTGCCACTGAATTGGGAACCAAACCCAACAAAGGTAAAGTCCATGAACTCAGACACCCTCAGGCCGTAATTAGCGTTTGAATTTTGCGAGAATGCGACACCAGAGTGGATCCCACTTGCCGAGTGGATGGTCCTCCAGTACAGAGGTTAGAACAACTTGTCTTCGGCAGTCTGCTTTAGTAGGGGAACCCTCCCCGAAAAAGGGGTGAGAAACGTCCCCCTGGGAAGAAAAAGAAAGAAAGAAGAAACAACCTGTGTTGATAGATTCCCTTGAAAACCAAAAAGGGGAAAAACACAATATCCTTAACGTGGAAGATTCCTGGGCCAAGCTTGGACCCCCGCAAAGAGATATTGGGGTCGCCAGAAAGCCGCTGGCTTTTGATTCTTTGGCATATGCTGATCGGGCAACCCTTTTTGCGCCGATTATGTGTCCTGTTGTTTGTGTTTATCCACAGCCATATTTTGTGTTGGTATACTGGTCGAAAAGGAAAGGCACCGGAAGTTCATAGCGGCAATGTGTTTGTTGGGTTCTCTCGAGGCTTCTTCACACGTTTCCAAGAAACATGCAAACCAAAAAGAGAAACATCCTCCTAGAGTCTCCATGACCCTTGAAAAATGGGGTCATTACCCGGGTCATGGAGCTATTTTTAACGGCTCAAGGAGACTCCAGGCTAGGATGCTTCTCTGTTTTGTCTCGAGAAAACCGAGAGAAAACCGCTGATTTTTTGGGTAGGGCCACGCACAAACCCCGGTTCGCCAGCGCAAGCCGTTGCCGGGCCCCCGCGCAGCGTGGGTTCTTCGGGCACCCGAGGCTTGTCGTGCCTAGCGATCCGAGATTGCCGTGGGACCCGGTCCCTTCGGGTTTTTGTGGACCCCGGGGGAAAAACATAAAACAATATTATAAATAGGGAGGCGTCGCTGGGTTTAGTGGGGAATTTTGGACCATGTTTGGACGAGCCCCCACCCCCCTGTTGATAAATTGGGGTGAATTCATACTGTGGATGGACGCGAAATGCATGCAACGCGCTGTTCATAAACCCTGGCTTCGAAGTCGAGTCCCCAGCGTAAATGCCAAGAAACTTTACGGGTTTTAACCATGCTTTTTCAGTGGTGCGAAATGGATTTCGTCCATCCACAGTATTCAGCAACCCCTGTATATCAATAGCGGGGTGGGGGCTCCTCCAAACATGGTCCAAAGTTCCCCACTAAACCCGTTTTTTTTTCGCCTCCCTATGAATAATCTCCTGGAGTCTCCATGAATGTGTGAAAACGGTTGGTCATTACCCTAAATCATGGGGTCATGGACCTATTTTTGATTCGGGTCATGGAGACTCCAGGCCGTTGGTTTTTCCGGGGTCCACATTGCCCGACTCCATAACCAAGGGCCGAGATCGATGGGCAAGCCTCCAAACAAACAAGCATGGTACATCGGTAGGCGCAGACCAAAAGACTCTTGAGATCTTGAAGAAAGCTACCCAAGGGAACTTTGGGCCAAGGGTACGTTAAACCCATGCCTCATTTACCATCAGAAACGCCTGAAGCTGTCTAAAGCTTAAAGGGCTGAGAAATACATGGAACGAGGAGTATCCCGCACCGAACCCCCCATGGACCATGCCAAACGCAGGAAGGATCTAGACCCACAGAAAACCTGGCATGTCCCGCTTCTTTTCAGCGCCCTCGTGGATGTTCTAGTTTTTTTTCTTGAGGGAAAGGAGGCAGGTCATTTGGGGCAGGAGAAGTGGCACCGTCTGGCCGCTGCAAAGAATGAGCTTCTGGTTTTTTGACACCCCCCGCCCCGGCGCTCGTCACTAGGGCGGTGGTAGAGCTTTCCGTTGCTATGATGGCAAAGTGAATGAGTTGTGTCTCCCTCAGACGCCCCACCGGCAGGTACACTGCCTAAGATGGCCCCATGCTGGTCAGGGGTCCCTTGAAGACAAGGCCCTTCTGGGGACACCGCCCAGAGACCATCAATGTTGACCCCCTATTGATCAACCCCTGTTTATTACTATGTGATAAATCGCCACTAAAACCAGGGACACCCCACGAAAACAGGGGTTTCCATTACTGTGTCAACCACTTCCACAAATCAAAAAGGGACATCTGCCCAGACCCGTTCAACCTCCAAACCGCCTTTTTTCCAGCCCCGGAGAGCCCCGGAAAAAAAATAAAATATCCAGTGCGCGCACCACAACCGCCCCGCGGTTTAACGACCTGGAAATCGATCTGAAAAATCCGAGGCCCCCGCCTGACATTCGCCAGGTTGGTGAAGCCCAAATGGTGGCCTTCCGGATCTCCCTTTTCCATGGGGCGTGCGGCTTAGCAGGACGTGGCCCTGCCGGCCTCGATTCCCCGCGGATTTCCCAAATTCCTCTGACAGCCTCGATTCCCCGCGGATGGAGTCCTCGAATTTTTTACGGGTGACCCGTTGAAGAACTGGGGGCCCCTTTGAAGGATATGATACTTACATGGCAGTGGCTCATAAACATGTACTAGAATGGCCCCCTTACTAAACGAAAAAAAACACTACCTGCGGTTTGCCCCAACTTCTTAAACATTTTGAGCCACCCGTTTTACACTTGAGACATTTCATCCACATTGGACCCGTTGACCCGTTAAATAAGGGGGGAGCTTCGAAGAACGCCGCAAAGCCGAGCGGGTCTCGCTCACAAAGGCTGCGGCATCCGAAGCAATCGAACATGCAGCGCTTCAAGCAGAGAGCCGAGAGTCTCCTTTTGCCGCCTAGAAAAAGGGGTCATAACCCGAACAAAAAGGGGTCATAACGCATTAAGAAGGGGTCAAAACCCTTAAAAAGGGGTCATAACTCATAACCTCAATTTGTTTGGGGGTAATGACCACAGTTTTTAGGGTCATGGAGACTAAGCCAAACACCCGGAGTCTCCATGACCAGAAAAACAGAAGGGGTGGTTCCTGAAAAGTAGTTTTACCGCTGCAAAGCTCAGCAACACCCGGTCTCCAGAGAAAGGGGTAACCATGGCTGTGGGATAAATCTCTACCTGAAGTCTCCTTCTGACCCCTAGAAAAAGAGGTAACCCCTTACTTTTGGGTAATGACCAGCCATTTTTAAAGGGTCATGGAGACTCCAGGATGGCAAGCGGAATTCCAAAAGCCGACCAGTCGAAATCTATCGCATCTCAATCAAAGGAAAATGCGGTGTTCAACATTCCAAGCAACTGAACATCGATCTGGAAAGCCAAACACCTGGAGTCTCCATGACCCTTCAAAAATGCCAGCTCATTACCCCAAATTAAGGGGTTACCCCTTTTTCTAGGGGTCATGGAAACTCTAGGCAGGCCTTTGAAAACGTTGGGGCGCCCATGGGTTGCCTAAGGGCCGCCCATCCGCCCATCGAGGAGAACGCGGGGTATGCCTTCACAGCCTCCCAAAGACGAACTGCTTAGAAAATCAATCTGAACTGGCGAGAATCTCTATTGTCATGGTGGCTCGACTGCAGTTCCAGAAAACGGCGTGGACGCGCTTTTTGTGGATTTCACCCGTTCTTCCCCCTATAGGTTCTTTTTGAGTACTCCTTTTGGTACTCTTTCAATATCCTCCAGCGGATCCACGAGAACCGCGTCCAGTTCCTAGAGCAACCCTTGAAGACCAGCTAAGCTCTCGAGGTTCATGCGCCTGCAATGCCTGTTGTGAAGCTCTGGGATGGGGGGATGGGGGGAGGGGGGCATGGGGGGGGGGGGGGGGGGGGGGGGGAGGGGGGGGGATGGGGGGGATGGGGGGGATGGGGGGGATGGGATGGGGGGGATGGGGGATGGGGGGATGGGGGGATGGGGGGATGGGGGGGATGGGGGGGATGGGGGGGATGGGGGGGGGGGGAGGGGGGGGATGGGGGAGGGCTTGTTGTGAACCAGATTCTGGGCGTGTCTCTTTAGTTGGGAACCCAAAATGCGTGGTGACCTTTCCAAGATTTCCCTTGAGCACCATTCTAAAAGGCTACCCAAAGAAAGACAGACCCATGTGCCATGCAAATGCCTGTTTTTCCAACTCCCCCGCCACTCACCTCTGTGCAGTTTGTCTTTACAATCGCTCGTTGCATTGCATTTGCCTCATTTGCTAAAACAAGTTACCTTCTACACCGAAGAGGCTTCGTTCGTCCCTGGTTCTGCTTAGGCGTTTCGTTTTTAGCCATGCTCTCGAAGATGCCAACGAGCAAGGTCAAAGTTGTACCCGCAGGACACCTTGGGAAGCTTCGCATTTGCGCATCTTCTACAGCGGAACACAGAGTGTTGAACGTGACAACAAAACAAGAAGCTTAGGAGCAACTATGTGCATGCTGTCCACCCAAGCGACGCAAAAGCAGCCCTTACAGGAAACGATGCATGCAACAGCCAAGCTCTGAAACCGACCCACGAGGCAACTCCCTTCGAAAGCTTGCTTTCGCACTTGCCAAAAGATCAACCCAACCGGGGTGATTCTTCCCTCAGGAATACCTGGAGTCTCCATGGCCCGAAGTAAAAATAGTCCATGACCAACGAATATTTTGGTAATGACGGCATTTTTTAAGGGTCAGAAGGAGACTCCAGGCACCCGCATGCGTGTCTACCTGGAGTCTCCATGACCCTTTAAAAATGGGGTCATTAGAAGGAGACTCTAGGTACGATCTCCAAAGGTTGATAGCCATCCCCGCCGCCCACAGCGAAGGCGCCTTTTGGAAATGACATCTTCGACTCCTCTTCTCTGGCCGGCACGCGCTAGCAGCGAAAACCGACTGGACCGCCCCTTTCCGGAATGGTTGCGAAATCCATTGTAATCCACCCCAGTTTCTTAATAGGGGGTGTCCCTGGGTTTGGTGCGGAATCATCACTTGAGGGGTGTGTATGGACGAAATCCTGCACCACCCAAGAAGCCCTAGAATGATTCGATTCCCCCTGCAAAGACCAACAAACAATGGTTTCAACCATGGTTTCAAAGTGGTGCAGGATTTCGTCCCTCCACAGTAGCACATCTGAAACGACACCTTGCCCATCCCGTTGTGGTTTCCTGGAGGAAGCGACACCTGTCTAAAAGGGCGGCGTTAATCTTACAACTGACACACCGCAATTAATTATAACCCCCCAACAATGACTTGTGTTTCGCAATCCGACCAACTGCGCGGAGTTTCATGAAAACCAATGTGTTAGATCCTTATACCTGGACTCTCCATGACCTCTAGAAAAAGGGGTCGGAACCCCTTAATTTTGGGTAATGACCCCATCTGTTAAGGGTCATGGAGACTCAACGTATACTAGGATTTTGAGCTATAACTGAGCTTGGGCCCAAGCTGGCTTGGTCCTCAGTACCTTGGCGTCCAGCGTCCAAGTAGCTGCGAGCGGCGCGCGACCAGGGCCCCGGAAACATATGCTAAACGATCCTCGAGTTCTCGAACTCGAGGTGAGACCGCGGTTCGAGAACGCGTCGCTGTTTTTGTTAGTTTCTCCAAACACTAGCCGCAAAACCAGGGTACAAGGCCCATGGTTGAGAACAAAAAAGCACCTGTTCAGAACTTGAAATTGATGCTTGACTAGCAGTGAGTGGCAGAAGCACAGGAGCAAGGGACCAACGAACGACGCAACCCAACCGCTGCCAATGCGCCCTTTGTGATTTGTCTGAGCTCTGAAGACGTCTACGCTGAGCCCAAACAGCCTCAACGTTTTTTTGTTCCTCGCCCACCAAGATTGCCACAAACACTGATAGGGGACCATCAACAACTGCAAAACAGATGGGGACCCATCAAAAACACAACTACCCCACTGGTATGCTCTCCACTGGACCTGCCTAGTGTAAAAACAGACACTAAATGCCTGATGCATTTCAAGAACCATTTGGACGTAGGGTGTGCCCAAAACAATATACTTATATGTACATGTGTATATACATATATATATATATATATATATGGTGATTGTTGTGATGGTTGACATGATTGACACCCGACTTGATTGACTGCTCACACCACGTCTCAAAGCTGCAGACCTAGTCCTCGACATTGGAAAACCGCCAAAGCAGTCCGTCTCATGGCTCCGCTTTTCTCATTTGTCCAAGTTCCGCTCATGTTCTTCCCCAAGTTGACATTCGGGTTGATCAGAACTAGGTCCTCCAGTGACTGGTTAGAATAAGGGTACCCTTTCCTCTGTAGTCTATTTTAGAAGGGGAACCCTCCCCCGAAAAAGCGTAAAAGGGCACTACTGGGGAACCTAGAGAAGCTCCTTTACATGAGATGACCATTGGTTGGAACTGAAAAAACAGGAAAAGTTACCCATATGGCCATATGGGGGGCGAGGAATATTGATCATCAACCCGCACATGGAAGCTGGAAAGGGGGTCCATGAAGCAACAGGAGCCTGCGGGAAAAAACTGCTTTGGCCTGACATTGATGGCGATGGCCAGCAATAAATTCCTAACTTGCCTAAAGGGGCAACGCGGCTGAAGCGTCGCCAGCCTTCCATTCTGACATTTGAGACGTTCTAATTTGATACGTTCTATTTGAACATCTTCCAATTCAACGGACTATCCGCTGTTTTTAGTCTTCGTGCAGTTACACACGGAATTAATGATGTTCATTGCAAGAAAACACACGTGTAGATTGGATTGTGGAGTGCTCATTGAAGGAAGCCTGGCGAATCTGTCCGTAGCGATTCCGTCGAAACGGATCTTCGAGCTCGAGGATGCAGCCTTCGCTTCAAACGAGCGGAAACGAGCGGAAGGTGAGCCATGGTCAAATTATTTGCCGATGTCCGAAAGGACAAGGAACCTAGGGATCCTTGCATGAAAAACACCTGAACATTGCACTGTAGATGGTGGGTTCCCTTTATATTGGTGGAAAAAGCAACATGCTTCAAATGGGCAAAATGTTTTTTAAAGGAACCCTGCTGGTGTTTGCTGGACGTTTTCCTTCTGAGTCCCCTATGCTTGCTGATGCTCAGCAGGGAATGAGGGAATCACCCCTATTTCCCTTAAGGGAATCCTAGGTTCATTTCCGCATTTCCTATCGCACCAGCAAGTATGTCCCTCCCACATATGCCTCAGGCTGGAATCTCGCCCGAGCCTCCTGTGTCGAGGCCTCGATCAAGCTGCTTGGTTTCAACTTGAGTCGCTGGATTTCGTCCATCCACAGTATCACTTTTGCCGCACTGCTAATTGATAATTGCGAGCAATCATTCAGCCTCCCCCAATTCATGGTTTGGGGCTTGGTGGTTTGGTGGTAAAGGGTTTCAAGTTCACCTCCAAAACCCATCAAAATCGAAACCACCAAGTTAGGGTAACCTGAAAAATTGGAACCAGCCCCGAACAGGCACCTGACAAACAATTTGAGTGAGTCTCCAAATGGGAAACCCCTGAAATCTGAAATCCGCAATGGCGCAACTCTCAGGTGCCCAGTGGATTTCCATGGGAAAAAACAGGCTCTCCTTTTTGGTTGCTTGACTTAGGGGAGCCCCTTCCCAAAACCGGCAGCAAATCCGCCCCCTCCCTGGCCAAAAGACGCCGTGCCTTTCCGAGCCCTGGAGATAGCTTGGTGCACGGTGGGTTTGGGGAGCAGTTGAGTGGTTGGTTGGTTTGGTAAACCCAACCACTCAACCAGTTGGTTTGGGGAGCAACCAAACCACCCAACCACTCAACCACCCAGTTTTGAATACTTTAGCAGTTGAGTGGTTGGGTTTCAACCACGAAACCACAAGCAGCAATGGGGAAAAGTGCAACGGCCATGAGACCGCCGTGTTTCTGGTGTGTTTCGGTTGCAGGCCGGCTCATCGGACTGGGACAGGGCTAAAAGGTGGGTGGGCACGAGGGCATGCTGGTAGTCAGGAGACGTGAGTCACTTGCTCAAAACCAGGTATTAAAATGGTCGATCCCCAGAACCATGCTTCAATAATTAAGAAGGCCGACATTTCCGCAACTCTTTCCGGCTGGGACTGCCCCTTACGAACCTTCATTTACCATTTTGTTGATTGTGGCTCACGCGGGGATAAGCCGGTACCCGGTTCCAAGTGCTCGCATGCTCTTGCAAGGGCCTGTGCTCGGCATTGAAGGCAATTCATATGGTCACAGTCACTCCTTCCGCTAATGACCAGCAACCAGACTCCGCGGATCTACTGGCCCCACTGTTTCACCATCATCAAAGTCACCCTTTCTAAATGATAGGTTGAAGGGAACCAATCCCAGTTGCTGATTTTGACGAACCAAACCGTCAAAATAATGTGTTCAACCATCTTGCCTGAAAAAAAGAGACGAGGACGGGCCACTTCCTACGGGCTCGCCTGGTGCGCTGAGAGCCTATCCGTGCTGCATCCTGCCGAGCGCAAGCGAACGTCTCAGAACCGGTTGAAGACCTATGTATGCTTTCTTTTCTGCTTTGGGTACCCCAAAAATGGCTCCAGTGGTCCTTTTGGTTTCACACTAAAGCCACAAACAGGGGTACCCTTCAAAATTGTTTTGGCTATGGATGAACATATGGTCATGGCCCCAAAGTGACCGGATGCTCATACAGCCATGATAAAATCACCATAAACTAGGGGCTTACTCCATGTGCTTTCGCCCACTGGAAAACAAAACATATTTCGGTACTGACAGATTCCCTTTAAACCAACAGGGGAGAATAATAATCTAGGGGTTGATTCCCCATTCTTTTAAACCATCGCTCTCTTCAAAAACCGGCTGTTTCCCCTGGGTTTTTCATGGCTTCCTGAAAAGAAGGATCCCTGGATTGAATGGGGAAGGTACCCCCCAAGAAATAAACAAAAACTAATGAAAGCTTATATCAGAGAGCTATGGGTCGATGGGTCAGCTCACTCGGCGTGTGACCATGTCTGCGGACGGAAACCCTTGGTTCACATAGTATCCTAGCAGTGCAACGGTTGTGATCAATGCTGCCAAACGGTCGCTCTAACCATTGCAAGTAGAGGAACAAGGAATGCCCTGATCTACTCTAGTTTCGGTTGCTCAGACTAACATGGAAGATCTCCCGAAGGCCTCTGTAGATGGAACCAAGTCTTCCATTTCGGGGTCTGTTTGGGAGGTTCCATGTTAGTCTTGGGGTAATCTACCTGTGGTTTTGAGGCTAAGTGTGGTTGGTCTTGCAAAGCATATCTCGGTTGCTTTCTTCTCCCCTGCTAAAAGTTTAACCTTTAGTGGTTTAATGGAAAACCCACTAGTTGGCGAAAAGTTAAAGTCCTAACCTCCAAGCAAATTGCACCAAAGATATGGAACCGGGACGCGGAAGGGTGTTGGGGAACAGTTCATCACTCGAGTCACGTCCAGGCTGAGCGTGAAAAACATCTTGGGCGAGCGCAGGCAACAAAACTGCCTGCCGCTTTGCAGCTACCTGGACTCGCAAGATTCCCAGTAAAATGGGCTATTGCCACACAGTGATGGGGTGACCTCCCTTTTATGTGGGTAGTTTGAGGATTCAGGTACCGGACAGGAGGCTTCCCCGAAAAATCGTTTGCTAAAAACCTTCCTCACTTCCGATCGAGTGGATTGGCCAGCAAAAGTAGATATAGTTATGTTTACCACTATATAAAATGGTCCAAACCCAAACAGTGTCAAAGTCCGAAACGCAACTCAGGAATGAGAGGTTGAATTGAAACCCAACCACTACCCCCCCCCCCGGAGAAAAAACAATAAAAACACTTTCTGGAAACGGGGACGGGAGGGAAGCAACCTGGGGACGGGAGGGAAAACCTTTCCAACCAGGCTTCCCTAAAAGCAAAGCTTGCCAAAACCCTTCTCTCAGCTTGAACTGATTGAAGGAAAAATAGATTGGCCGGGCGCCGTGAGGGCAAACAACATGGGTTCTGTCTTCTTGGAGTTTGTGCCCCGTGTTGGTCCGTTTTAAAAGCAAACCAATGGGAAAACCGTCAAGCCATTTTAAAGGTCCGATTCCGACAAAAAAGGACAGACCCACATGGGCCAAAAGAAACAACAACATAACAAAACGACAAATTTAAGAGCACCTCAGCGGGGGAGTTCCGACCAAACAAGCCCCTAACTCCGATATCCCCCCTACCTTACGGGGGGAGTGGGCTGGGGGGTTCGGGACTCAACTCCAAGAGAAAATGGAAGCATACTGGAGATCTCCATCTCCCAATGCCGTTAAGGGGGCGGGGGTCATAGAGTGCTCCAGCTTACCCCCGACTCCAAATACCCACAGTTTTTGGGGTATTATGTCGACTAAACAAAGCGCTTACCTTGAAAAACCAGGTGTTCTACAAAAAACCCTAAAAAATATAGTCATTTGGAGTAGGGGGTGCAGCCGGGTCGTGGTCTCGTGGACCCCCCCAAGCAACTTGCATAAAGAAATCCGTCAGCTTCTCATTCTTTGAGAGCTACAAACCCACTCCTAGATCGCCAAGTTGCGATTGTTCTTTTCAGCCACTGTTGCTGGTTTTTGGATGGTAAAGCGGATGAAAAACAGCGGTTCGCAACTGGCGATCCAGTTGCTGAGGGGATCGCCGCACATTTGGCTTGTCTGGAGGAATCGCTATATGACTACCTGGAGTCTCCTTCTGACCCAAAAAAAAGGTTGGGCAGTACCCTAAATAATGGGGTCATGACACCACTTTTGAAAGGGTCATGGAGACTCCAGCTGGTAACCCTGGTTGTAACCCACTTACAATGGTTGTAAGGTCCTGCAACAAGGGTTACTAGCCATTTAGCTAAGCCCCAAACCATCCAAGCAAGCCTTATGACCACCTGCAGCTCCTCTCACTAGGCGGTCATGGTTGGACCCGCAAAGGTGTCAACTCCCTGCCTGCAAGTGGTTATTCGTCTAATTTACCAGGGGCTCAAATCCCCCGAGTGGATGGCCGAAAAAAGGTCTACCTAAAGTCTCCATAACCCCTAGAAAAAAAGGGTCATTACACAAAATTAAGGGGTTACTGTGGGTGAACGAAATCCTGCACCACCCAAGAAGCCCTGGAAAGATGCTTCCCCTGTAAATACCAAGAAACAAGGGTTTCCCATGGTTTCAAAGTGGTGCAGCATTTCGTCCATCCAGTAAGACCCCATTTTTTAAGGGTAAGAGGGAGACTCTTGGTACCAGGAACTCGGGCAGGCCCTGAGAGAAGCAGGATGGACTAGGCTCAGTGCTCTGTCCTGGGGCTCGTAGACAGAGCGCGCCTGGCGATTTTTTGGTCCCCAGACATGTGGGTGTGGGTGAAAAAACAGTGCTCCAAATGGCTTGCCCTGGTAAATGGAACCAAGGACTAAAACCAGCGGTATAATTTTGACCTATACCCATGTCACTTCCAAGTGCAACATGCAGGTGGGCTCTGACTTACCCAAAGGACATGGAAATAGAGGGTTCACCTTTTGGGACCACTACTAAAACGTGGACCGAAAAGGGAAAACCAGAAGGTCAACAGTTTTGATTCACCTCACCTCATTAACAAACAATATCATCGATGGGCGGGTTGCTGACATCGGTCATGGCCTGAACCAAAACCTACGGATGGTTGCGAAATCCATTTCGCACCACCCTAGAAACCCTAGAATGATTCGATTCCCCTGTAAATACCCAGCAACATTTTTTTCAACCATGGCTTCCTTTCGTGCGAAGTGGATGTCGCAACCATCCACAAATCCAAACACCATGTCCGTTGGCTCGCAAAGTGAGTTTAACACAAGAGTCACAATCAAAACCCGGTATTAAAATGGTCTACCCAGCACCATGTGAAGAATTAAGAAGGCGGCCGCAACTATTTCTGGCTGGGACTGCCCCTTACTAACCTTCATCTACCCGAATCGGTTTTGATTGTGGCTCACAAGAGCTTGGCAAGCCGCTGGTTCCCAGGTCCTCATCTCAAGCTCCAGGGGTCCACTTGACTAGCCCAAGATAGACGCAGAAACCCAGTTCTCGTTTTGGGGGGAATGAACCACTGGGTTTCTGCGTCTATCTTGGGGTAGTCAAAAGTGGAACCCTGGTTCATGGTATGGTATGCCAAATGCCAGCGTGCCTCGCGAAAGCTAAGCTTTGACTGCAACTCTGCTGAGTTTGTTGAGTTCTATTCAATTCCAGCGGGAAACAAGAAGAGATGAATGGGTAATGCTAACCCCGGATTCATAAACCCCAGTTTATTAATATGGGGGTGTTCCCTTCCAAAAGTGATCAATCCCCACTAAACCACAGTCACCCCCGTGTTTTAAATCCGCAGTCAGCATTAAGGAACACCGCCGGCTTTCCGGTTTTTGTCTGGTCCCAACCATTTGGCACAGCGGACCAAGTTCGAGGACAACCGCAACCATGTAGCCATGGGTCAAAAGCCCATACCCCCAGTGAACATCCCAATCCCCACTAAAATAGACTAAACTGGGTGGTGCACCTACCCCAAAATGGTACCATTGGTTTTGACCCACAGCCATGTCACACACACACACACGCACGCACGCATCGCCTTTGGCAAGCGCTTACAAAGGCGAGTCGCAACATTGGCCAAGCAAACGCTCGGAAACCCAGCGTGACTAGTGGTCACGTTTGATACCCAACTCAGTTGTTCAGTGACCCTGGGAAAAAAAAGGGAACCCTTTTTTGGGGCTTGGACCATTTTTAGTGCGTCAGCCACCAAAATAAAAGGGAAAAAGGGTGCCACCAAGGCAAACCGTTTGAGAAACCTTTAAAAGGGAAGCTGCTGGTCTGTGGCAACCAGAGGCAGGGAAGCCAAAAAAAACCAATGTCCAGTGACAAACGAAATGGACAGCGGCGAGTCTGGATGAATATCCCCTTCAACATCACTGGCTCTCAATGTACATGATTCTCCACCTACCAACCAGAGAGACAAAAACGGGCGCTGAGCATTTAGGAGTGCTTTGAACGACCAACCAGAGTTGAGGGTGGTGAATATCTTGGTTGCTGTTGACCCCTCTGCAAAAAATTTAACTTTTTGTGGGTTTAGTGGAAAACCCCTTGGTTTCAACCAAAAAGTTAAAGTCTAAAGATCCAACCCAATAGCAGTCAAGAATATGGGTGGTCTTTTCTTGAGGGTACCTGCCAGGTGGTTGCTTTCAAGGACAATTACAGGAGCAACCCTCCGAAGTGGGGCCCCATACGCAACCGTTGTCCATCAGCTGTACACGGCGGAATTTTCTGTTTAGCAAAGGGGGAGACCAGCGATCCACCTTTCCGGGTGCACAAAGCGCCACATGCTGTTGGGCGCTTCTGCTTGTCAAGGGACACCTCGATGCTCCGGAAAAAAGATGAAGTGGACGATACCTAGAGTCTCCATGACCCTTAAAACATGGGGTCACTACCCGAACTAATTCTACCGCCCCTTGTGGGATTTGTCAAATGGCGCGTCCTTAAAAACAAAATTAAACAGGAGGGGCTGGCTCCGCAGGATTTGGCCACCATGTTTCCACTTACCGATCGGGTTGCTTTTGGGAATTCCGGTTTTTTGCATTCGCCACAGTCACATCCAACTGCAGGAAGCAATCCAACCAGGCTCCCTCTCGCTTCTTTCGCTTCAGGGATTCCAACCCAGATTCCGCTCGAGTCACAGAGGTGTTTTCATTTCGCAGAGGCAGGTCCCTCTCTTTACAGATCTGCAAATGGCGAAAAATCAGTCCGAAACAAATCCCTGAGAAAAGGAGCTATATCATGATGAGCTTGTGTTGCACTCGCCATGGGATGAACAAGTTGGCATCTGTTTGTTTGTTGATTTGAAAGGGCACCTCTCTCCAAAAGGAAAATCAGGCACTTCCAGGGGTACCTTCCCCATTCTTTCCAGGGATGTTTTTTTTCCGGAAAACCTCCGGAAACCCGTGGAAAACGGCTGTTTTGTTGAAAATAGCGATGGTTGAAAAGAATGGACGGACATGGAATCAACCCCTAGGGCGGCACTGGATGTTTGCGGTACCTAGTCTCCATGACCCCTTCAAAATAGGTCCATGGCCAACCATTATTTAGCAGTAATGACCAACCATTTTTCATTCGGGTCAGAAGCAAACTCCAGGCACTTACCCCCAAACATCGGGCTCCAGAAACGGGAGGTCCCCGTTTCTCCCCGCCGAATGCTTCGGCGCATGCCGAAGCCTCGGAGACAGGTGCCGCAAGGCATCGCGGACCCGCAGTGCGCTGGGGGAGTGGGGGTCCTCCAGCGGCGGAGGCCTCATCTCAAGCGAACAAGTCGTGGCCCGGCCCGCGAGCCTAGAGATACCGGGGAGGTGGAGGGGCAACCGGAAGTAACAAATATATACCAATCCAAAGGCAGCTGAAACTCACCAGCCTGCACCCATTCTGGCAAGTCCTCATCCTCAATCGCAGGCAGGTCGTGGGCTGTGCATAGTCCCATTCTATGAGATCACTCAGCTCTTTGGCTCCATCTATCCTCTCCCAATTGGGCTTATTGATTCTGTGGGCTTCATCAAGAACATGTGCCAATCTGTCGTCCAGCCATGTTTTGCTGATCCTCTTATATCCCAATACCTTGTCTTTGGCCCAATCTTCTTCACCACACCATCTCATCCTACCTGTGGCATCAGGTCTGAGTGCAAGGAATCCATTGCGCCTGAGGCCAGCCAAAACCCACGCATTCTCCTCGTTGGCCTCCACCATATGCTGCATAGCAGCATGGTTGCTGATCTTGGGCAATTCTGAGGAATTTCTCTGCATGGGCTCCTAGAAAAAGGGGTCATAACCTTTCAATTTCGGGTAATGACCCCATTTTGAAAGGGTCATGGACTCCAGGTAGTTCAACAAGAAGCACAGAAAGGCTTTGCATAGTTTTTGGCTTCATTCTAAAACCAGCCGTTGATTGTGACTGGGATTGCTCCCATCGCAATGGTAGAACTTTGGACACGAAGAAAACCAAAGGAAGCGCTTCACCATTCTTCTCCTCTGTCTGGGTCATCTTTTCCAGGCTCGAAGGTTCCCCCATGTCCAATTCGGTATATCCTCTGAGGAACATGGTCTGCCAAGGGGGGTTCCCTGGCAGACTTTGTCAAAGCGGAAGTGCAGCCTCTTAACACTCTAGATAAGATACCAATCCTACTGTGGATGGACGAAATCCTGCACCACCCAAGAAACCCTGGAATGGCGCATTCCCTGTAAATACCAGCAAACTCACCCATGGTTTCAAAGTAGTGCGGTTTCACTCATAGTATTACTGCTTGCCGCGCTTGGTATATCTTGATATATGCAGCCAGGTGATTGTCTCCATGAACAGTTCCACGAATTTTGTGTGCAAGAACTTTCCGGCATGCCCTATGTCTTTTGCATATGTCAGACCCCCTACACAAATCCTCATGGGAGGGTTGGTGCTCAAAAGGTATGCTGCAATTGCAATTGGAGCTTTGTCTCATCGAGTGAATGAGCGGCCGCATGAAGAGACAACCATCGGGGGGGAGGGGGGGCGGCGGTTCTAACCCGAACTTTTATTTTGTTCCTGGCAATTGGACCATCTCTACTTTGGGATATATGTTTGTCTTTGTTTAGGGGTTCCGTCATCATTTTTGTGGGTTTGTGAAGGGAATCCAAAAGGCCGGAAAACCACCCATTTTGGAGGGTCCTCCAAAAGAGACACACAGCTTGAGGGAACATGTTGCATCACAAAAAGCTGAACAGAGTCCGTGAGTCAGCGGTTGCTGCAGACAAAAAGGACGTCATGCTGAGTCATGCCGGTGCTTGGCGTATAAACACTATAATTTAAGCACTGACCTTGAATAAGCAAACAAGCGGCCATGGCATTTGCACGTTCATGCGCTTTGTAGCTGCCGCCACTGTTTTCGGTGGTGTAAAGTCTTGGACCCGCCGGTGAGCCTGCTTGAACCAAACAAGAAGCAAATCCCAACCTTTTTCACGCCATGCAGGCTCCCCGCACCACTTGACCTGCTGGTGTTCTGAAGCAAGAATTATTGAAACAAATTGCAGGGATCATCGGGCTTTTGCTGCGCACAGTGTAGCTGGTAGGTCTACCGCCTGTTGAACATACCTCAACCTTGCCAGAGCATGGCCCATACAAACGATTCCTCGGACTTTCCAACGTCAAAAGCCCCACCTCATTCTTGAGGGCGCCCAACCCAATTCGACCGGTCGAATTCGGCGCAAGATCCCATCGGACGCTCTCAGGGTCGCGCGGGGGTGGCGAGAGGCTCGCCTGATATGTCGCCATAGCCAGTGCTTCCATGGGTTACTAAGGGCAAAATAAGGGCTTATTGGCAAAAGTCCTCAAGGCCAATCAGAAAACCGTGTGAGTAACTGATCAGTTGATACTGTCCCTCAAGTGTTTGGAGGGCCTCTCCCCCTCTTTCTCCCTCCCCGATAGGTGTCCTCATATTAGTGCTTCGTCCATGGGGACCCATGAGACGGGGTACCTTTCGGAAAACTCTCAGGTCTGTTTGGTTGAACGTAGCTGGAACGCGATGTGTCCTATTTTGGACATCTAAACTAGGGACCCGTTGGGGTCCTTTTGCCTCTTGGACAATTTGTCGGGTTGCTTCCTGAACGTATGGATGTTTCCTTTTGGTTTCCCTTTCGCCCCCAAAATGGGTGCGAACTCAAAACACTTTGTTTCCTATGAGCTTTCACGTGATAGGACATAGGCAACCTGAGCATGTGACACCTAGCGTCCCGAAAGTATTGTTTTTCCTGTTGTTTAACTCAAGATTGGCTAAGTACAAAACAGTTCTCAGAACAAACTTTTTTGGTGGACCCCAGAGTTGAGTCAACGCACGTGGTGGCTTCATGGGTGGCTTGGGGATTATGTGCTTGGATCTTCCGTAGGGGACTAGGTGGGCTGACTCGGACCATCGAGTCATTTTTTGCCCTTGAACCAAAGAAACTGTAAGAACGTGTGTCTTTCTTTTGGGGGGACCCATTGTTGGTTGGCTTTTTTTTATCGGGAACACAAGGAAAACCGCCATTTCAGGGGGTCCGACGGTCCCCCCCCCCAAAAAAAGAAATTGACACACCCATAGAAATAGTTTAGGTTGGAACGTGACCAACGTACTGACAAAATTTGCTTCGTAGTCAGCTGAGTATCTGTGGGTGCACCGGAAGACTTACCTCCTGAGTGGATTGCCCCAAACAAGTCCACACTTATTTACCACACCGGTCCAAACCCAAAAAGCGACGAAAGGAGGAGTTTCTGAGAGCCCCGGTGTTACAGCTAGGTACAAGGAGCCGAGGCGCGAGTAAAAAACGAAACGACTAAAGTCCCTGGACCCTCATGGCTAAGCTCCCAGCACTGCAAGGCCGAAGCGGCCTAGATCTCCGAAGGGGGGGAAGGAGGGTGCCTAAAAATGTCCCACCCATTTATCCCTTCAGCAAATAGTTTGAACATCACCTTGGCCTACCTCAAGTTGCCTCTTGGTGGGGTGATGATTTTATAAGCAGGAACCAAGGGGAACAATGTTTGGAAAGGGAATCAGAAGGAAACCAACCCAAAAGCTACCCGTGGGTGTTGGTCGATAGGCTCAGAGTAACCCTATCAACCTCTGTTTGTGTCCGGTTTAGACTGACGGGTACCAGTCCTGCACTGCAAAACATGCACAATATACATGTATATATATGATTATACAAAATACACATGTGTATACATACTTATGTACATGGATTGCAGTTGGCTGTGGTTTCACAACTATGAGGCGGCCAAATGTTTCCAAACTCCAAATTGTGCCGATTTGTGGCTGTCCAAGGTTCATTCTCGATATTGACAGGCCAAATTGTTCCAAGCAAGCGTCATGGAAGGCTTCAGAATGCCTGGCATCCGTATCTACCGATGCCCCGTGCAACGCACTGTTGGATGGTGTTCGTTCAAAAAATCCAGCGGCTCAAAACCGACGCTATGAACTTGGTCTACAACCCTATTCCTGAAGGAAACAATAGGTTGTGAATCTGAGCACAGCCAGGCAAAGAACATGACTACACTTCGACCAAAATGCTAACACTAAACGCGCGCTAAAATGCAACTCACGGGTCTCCAAGGTAAAGCCACGCGTTCAAACATGTTATGAATCAAATCGGGCTCTAATTTTCCAAGATAAAATGGTTGTTACAGGTACTTGCAAAGGTTGAATGTGGGTTTGTTGCCAACTCCCTCCAAAATTATTGGCTTCCTTTTGGCTTCCAAATATAAAAAAAAAAAAAAAAAAAAAAAAAAAACGGGCCCCCAATTGAGGGCCCACGCCCTTTTCAGAGCGGAGAACAGTTTCGCCGGGTGCCACCCCATGGTGTTTCTCGGATTTCGCCTCAAAATCGGGGGGACCCCAGCAAGTTTTCATGCTTTGCGCTTGGCTTCCCTTCAAACCAAAGAAAAGGCATTCTGAACCAAAGATAGGGCCCCAACCAAAAAAAACGGTTGTTCTTGTTTCTGTTGAAGTTTTAGGAAATCTCCTCATAACCCACACCAAACGAGAACGTGGGGACCCTTTTTGAGGGCCCCTGCGGAGGCTCGGGCCGTGCGGCAGGCACCTGAGAAACAGCTCCAAGCAGGTGGTTCCAAGCGAAGTGGTCGTTGGTTTTCCAAAAGGAAGCCAAGCTTCCATCTGCTTAAGCCCATTGGAAAAAGCAATCATGTCCAGTATAGTGATAGATCCCCATTTAACGAACCAAGGACAATAAACAGCTAGACCCTGATTATTGCGAAAACTTGCCCGGACAAGATAAGTAAAAAGTGTTGTGAAGGGTGGCGGTGCAGGTGTCTTGAGTATTTGCAGGCTCGCTGGCTTCTGAGAAACTCAGGAAATCACTACCTGCACGCTCCCTGCGCGCTGTCAAGTTGTTCAGGAAGCACAGCCACGGCGCGGGTGCACCAGGTGAAAGATCAACAGCCCGCGCCAGGTCAAGTTGTCCAGCAAAAAGCAGCCACAGCGCGGTGCACGAGGAGGAAGACCAAGCCGCCAGCTGCTGCGCCAAAGAAGGCTAAAGATGCGGCCAGAGCTTGCACAGGAGAGCTAGCCGGACTGGGGCCGAGTGCGTGTGAATGGAAGTGGGGTTCTTTTGGAACCCGCCAAGTTTCAATTGGGCACTCATTGTCAGCAAGTAACTAAAGAAATCAGCCGAGCAACCCCCACATCCCCAATGAAATTTGGAACTCAGATGCCCAGCGGCCATGGGAAAAAGGCATCTTATTTTGGTTCCGCCACATTGCTCAAGACCCCACCCCCCCGAATTGGAGTGAGTAGAGCCCACATCCGGCCGAAGCCAAACATCAGGCCCACCGGGCAAAGCATGAATTACATCCAAGAGGCAGGAGCATGTGGTCAGCATGCGTTTGCAAAATCAGTCAGCCACGTGCCCGCCTAAAAGGGCGGTTGGGCCACAAGAAATGTTGATCGGACGTATACTGCGATATTATATTGGAAAAACCGCGTTTTAGCGGGAGTAAAGGATTGTGTTTGCATGAATAGTGAGATCAATCAAGGGTTCCAATTTTGGTATTTTGGGCGTGACACCCAGCCAGCTTACCTGAGACACGTTCCACGGCACCAGGGCAATAGCCCTGCAAAGTTTCCTCTGGCCATGTGCGGTCTTGCGTGAAAACCTTGGTATTTTTGTTGGTTGGTTTTGAGCTTAAAGGGGAACCCGTCCAAAGAAAAAGTTGTAAAAAAGGGGCGGAATCCACCGGGCAATTGGATCATGCAGTAGGCAGGCTGAAAGTTGCATGGTTCGTCACCTCATGAATCACATCCTCTAGGCTCACATTGTCCCATCCGCTTGTGATTTTTGAACAAAAAGTCGTTCAGCACAGGTTGTGCTCTGAAAACCATCTTGGTGGTGCTTCAACACATGGGAATCCCGACGCAAGGAACGTTCAGCGCAGGTAGCAAACCATGTCGAGATGGATATGTGCCTAGTGACTAGTGCATCCCCCCCATCTCCCACTTCATTGTCCAAAATACAAAGGTAAGCCACTAGAAGCGAAACTCAGGAAGTGAGGAACTCTGGCGTTGGACTGCTTGGTTGTTCGGGTTGCAAGCCAAGGATTGGGCCAATCCCATGGCTTGCCTGGAAGCCCAAGACTTTGAGAGATGAGGGACCCTCAGCCTCCTTTTGATTTTTGTTTAGACAGGCTTGGCATCTCCCCGAAAATGAACCCTTCTTATGAAACCAAGGGGTCCCGGAAGGCCCTGAAGTAAGGCTTAAATTTGTACTAAGGAGAAGTTCCAGACTGGGTAGCTCGTGTTTTTTTAGTCGGCACCCCCTTTTCGGTGGCTTTAAAGGGAAAACAAGCGGAACACAACTCCATGAACCCCAAGGCTTTCCAACGCCGTCTCATTATTCTGCGATTTGGAATGAGCCTCGAGGCACGGTGAGGAGCATGGACTGGCCCTGGCAGAAAACGAAAGAATATCGAGATGTCCAAAGGAAACTGATCCTTTAATTGGAACAACGTGATGTTTAAACAAAAAAACACGGGAAATTAAGGAAACTGACCCTTTGAATGGGGCACAGGCTGATTTGCTTTTTTCAGTTGAAGATTCGTTGAGCCCAGACTAGTAGATACGGAGCTGAAGTTGGAGGGTGTGGCAGAGTATTTGACAGTTCATTCCTAGGTCCTCCAGATTTGAGAGGTAAGAATAAGGGTACCAACTTTTTGGTAGTCCATTTTAGTAGGGGAACCCTCCCCGAAAAAGGTAAAAGGGCACTACTGGGGGACCTAGATTCCCTATGGCGTTGCTGAACGCACAGGGTTTTCGCTTCAAGGTACATGGCATCGTCGACGATGGAACACTCTTTTCTACGCTGTGCGCACCTCGGTTGTGTTGCAGGATGTGCGTTAAAAGTCCCGAAGCAGGTGTTGCCGCGCCCAATCCGAATGCAAATCCAAGATGCAGCAACTGGGCAAGTGCGGAACACGTCGCTTCAAGTGCAATAGCCCCTGCTGTTTTCCGCGACGAATGTACCAAGATCTAACTATAAGTGTTCTGGAGATGGGAAGCCATGGATGACCTGATGCTCTCAATCCAGATGCAGCAACAGAGCAAGGGTTTTTCTCAACTCGGATGTTCGATTCGCCAAGTATGTGGTTAGCCACCTGGGTGATAACCCACTAATGACTGGGCGAACCCCACTTAAGCGAAAGTAGAGAGGTTAGACTAAGGGTAATTACCAAGTTTTTTCTGTAGTCTGTTTTAGTAGGGGAACCCTCCCCCCAAAAAGGGCAGAGAAAGGGCACCTAGCTGGGGGACCTAGTAATGAGGCTTAGCGGGACAGAACCCAGGTTACCGACAACGCCTAACTTGGCAACGAACACCCAAGTGAGGAAGCAAGTGAGTGACAATCAAAAACTGGTATTGAAATTGTCTACCCAGAACCATGCTTCAAAAATCAAGAAGGCGGATATCCGCACCTATTTCTGGCTGGGACTGCCCCTTACTAACCTTCACTTACCCGAATCGGCTTTGAGCAAGTGACTCAAGTAAGGCAGCGTCACAGCCCCCAAGGCGGCAACATGTGTTTGGGGTTTATGAATCCGGGGTTCACATAAACCAACCTGGAGTCTCCATGACCCGAAACAAAACTAGGTCCATGACCCCAGTAATTCGGGTAATGACCCCATTTCTTTTTCAAGGGTCATGGAGACTACAAAAAAACACGAGGTCGCCTAGAACAATGCCTGAAGCTGGGCCTGTGCCGCGTGGCCAGGATCTTGTGCGAGTTTTCAGCTACTGGGCGAAACGTCTTACATCGCCTCAGAAGCTTCGTTCAACGTTCGTTCACCCAAAGCGCCCTGTGGGTGCGATAGAGTGAATCCCGTATAGAGATATTATAGCATTCTAGAGCTACACACCAAGGACTGCAAAATCATTGTCCAGCCCCAAACAAGTTGGAGACCCGTGCTTTCTGTCACGGGATAGAACTTGCACATTGAGAGAACGAAGACCACTCACCACAACCCGCTTGATTTTGGACACGCATATAGTCCTCAAGGCCCCGAAATCGGAAAGCCGTGCGTGATCAGAGCTCGGCCCAGCCATGCCTAAAGATGTGCCAAAATTGAAGGTACTTTTCACGAAACTTACATGAATGGAGACATGTCCACTACATTCCTTTTCATACTGTGGATGGACGAAATCCTGCACCACCTGAGAACCCTGGAATGATGATTCCCGCGGAAATACCACAAACATTTGCTTTTCAAGGGCTTCAATGTGGTGCAGGAATTTGTCCATCCACAGTATCTCTTGTGTTCCCTTTGACTCCAGCGACCAATCAAAGGCACGTCGCTCATGCGTCCCATCTGCACCTCGGCCAGGGCGGCACGCCGGCCTTGGGCTCACGAGTCGCCAGGGTCCCAGGCACCCGCAGAAACATCGAAGCGTACCTTCCATTTGCTTAAACCCTGGAACAAATCAGAAATATATCTCCAGTGAAAGTGATTCCCTTTTAAAACGGGAAAACAAAAACTAGTCTTAAGCAAATGGAAGCTTAGGGGCAAGCAGGGGAGAGAAGCCGCTATGAAGAAGGTCTTTTACCTGAGTCTAGGTACCTTTCAAAAGGCAAGGCAGTTAGGCCATGATCGCGGGCCGCAGAAGCAAGTGTCTGCAATGCCGCTATAAGCGGCGCCAGGTCTTTGCCAAGCACAGGGCTCACTCGCGGGCTCAAAAAAAATCACAAGTTTGTTGACGGGCTCGCAGGTCGTTCTGGCAGGGTCTCCACGCCTTTAAAAAACCTTAGTTGTTCATTATTTTGCAGCTTCTGCAATGCCCTTGCAAGATTGGAATGGTTGTGGCCGTCCGATGCGATCACACTCTGAACCATGCCTCCTTTGCGCGCACCTGAGATGTTTCTTTGCCCAAGTTAATTTTGGCAAAGAGGAGGTCAAATCAAGCACAACTGCTCTCCTGCAAATGAGCATGGAACCCAAACACCATGCTGATTGAAGTAATTTCGGGAACTTCCTTTTTGGCTTCCATGTTGATTAATATCTTGAAATGAGTTTCAAAAGCCCGGCTCGCGCTCACTTTTCATTCGTTTGCCCACTACTTTGCTGGTGCATCTGACGTGCCGAAAGTTGGCCGACCCCAGTGGAAAGTCTAAGGGTACCCCGCGGCCCCGTTGGAGCTGCAATTTCCACACCGTCTCGAAGAAAAAAAACGGAAAAAAACAAAAGTTCCACAGTTTTGCCCAAAACACATGTTCCACATTTTTGCCCAAAAATTATGTGTTTCCCAGACAGTGCGTTGAAATGATCACTCTGGGGCCACGGGGAGAGGGCCAGACACCGAGTACCTGGAGTCTCCTTCTGACCCGAATCAAAAATGGTTGGTCATTACCCAAAATCCTGGTTGGTCATGGACCCAGTTTTGATTCGGGTCAGGATGCTCCAGGCAGTGACTGTGACTGCAGAAGGAGTTGCATGAAACGTCACCGGAAACAACACGCGCAAACATGGGCCGCAGGTCAATCATCTCTGCCTCTACTGCAAACAAAAAGCGCCCCCCCGCCGCCCAGTTCCGTTTCGCCCTTTGTCGCGCCTTCGCTTCGAAGCGGTGCCAAGACCTGAGGCGCCAAGCTTTGAGCTTTGAGTCCGAGGTCGCGCGTCCGATTCGTGGCACTCCTTGACTGTTGGTCCTCCAGATGTGAGAGGTAATAAGTTGGTACCCGAGGTCTTTTCTGTCTATTTTAAGCCAAAACCCCGACCAAAAAAGAAACGGTAAAAGGGCAGTACTGGGGGAACTAGTTGGTTTTTCTGGTTTTCTCGCTCACTGAGTCTTGACTTTTGGGTTGGACCCGCCAAAAGGGTGGTTTTGGTTTGGGTTTCCCTTAAACCCCCCGCCAAAAAAAAAAGAAGGAAGAAGGTGCTTCAACAAGACAGACCCATGCCAAACTTGTTGACCAGACTCTTTCGAACCTTTGCATCTCCGATCATCGATTCGCCCGGTTGCTTTGATATCTTTTAGTTTTAGTCTTCCCAAAGGCTCACGACTACTGGGCGGGCCGAATCAAAATGGGTTGCTGTTTGAGGGCCCTGAGGCTGTCCCGAGGGGTCAGACCCTCCCTAAGAGGGTCTATGAGCGTCTGGGAAGTTGAATTCAAGGGAAGCCACGCGTTTTAGGGTGTTCCTACATCTGTTAGTAAGCAAACACATGGCGAATCCTGCACCGAATAAGATGGACGAAACCCTGTGAATCATGTGAATACTGGGATTATCCACCAATCATGTTGTCCAACAGTATCGACATCCTTAGTCTAAACGGGCGGCCCTTTCAACCGGATCAAATACACACGAGTGGTTTGAACATGTGCGGGATAGTTAACCATCCAAGCAACAAATCATTTCAATCAAGGAACAGACTAAGTTCAAAGCTAGTTCCTCCAGTAGACAGGTTAGAATAAGGGTACCAACTTTTTTTTTCTGTGATCTATTCCAGTAGAGGAACCCTCCCCCCAAAAAGAAAGGGTAAAAGGGCACCAATTGCTGGGGGACTTAGAAAGAAATCGGCCGAAACACACGGCTTAAGCGGAAGACGTGCCAGGTTTGCTTCTTTTCTTCCCTCAGGTGCGCGAAGCAATCATCCGCCCACAAACACGGCCCCCCCCCGCACCAACTCGAAAAGTTTTCCTTCCGATGCAACCAGGTTAAAGCAAATGCTCTAAGGATCCTGGTGGGTTGCGGGCCCAAGAAAGAGAACTTCTTTTTTTTGCGGCCCCAACAAGGACGAGGCGGAACAAGGCAAACCCTTTTGCACACGACCGTGTTCAGTGGAACGCCCACAAACCAGCCAGTAAAAACAACACATACAAAATCCAAAACAACAAAACAAAAAGCGGTGGCGAGGGCCATGGTTCCCGTCAGCCCAATTCGCCACATCGGTTCCCGTCCGTCAAATGGGCACGAACCATCTCAGATTCGCGGTGGCCATGGGAAGAACAGGCTATCCTGTTTCGTCGGTTGAGTTTAAAAGAGAACCCGTCCCAAGAAAAAGTTGCAAAATGGGCGGAATCCACTGGCAACTGGGAAGTTGTTCCCTATCTGTGGGTGGAGGAAACCCTAAGAAACCCTGAAATGATGATTCTTCGGCAAATGTCAATCGCCAATGGTTTCAACCGTAGTTGTATTTTGTGGTGCGAGCAGATTCGTTCATCCACGGCATCCCGCATCCAAGCGCCATGTTTGTCACCAAACCGAGGCCCCCGGGCGCAGGTACGGGACTCCCTGGCAAAAGGCCCATGCGCTCATGTGCCCTACACGCCGCTTCCGGTTTCCTGCCTGCCACCAGGCCATGCCGTGATTTTTGTTTGAACAATCGCAGCATGAAATGCTGAGCATGGCATGACTCTTGAGTTTAGATAAACTATCCCAGGACCTCATTACTTGATGCGTTTGGGGGTTCAAGGCCCTTGTATTCAGGGCCCAAGAACCTAGGGTATGATTCACAAACCACACATACCAAAGTTCCCCAAGCAATGAGCTCAAAGTGGGTGAGGTTGTCTAGGTCCTCCAGATTTGAGAGGTTAGAATCAGGGTACCCTTTTTCTGTTGTATAGCTTAGTAGGGAAACCCTCCCCCAAAAAGGAAACGGTAAAAGGGCACCACTGGGGGACCTAGTCCACCATGGCGCTTCAGCGCATGAAACAGGGTTTGTGTAAGACAAATTTCTATGAATTGCCCGCCCGCAATGCAATTGCAGCGCCCGCCACTCAAATAACAACACGTCCTTTGTCTTAAGCGACACTGACACGAGCGGTCGATGCCATGAGAACAGTGAAGGCAAACGTCAGTGGATATGCAAAGACATTCCGGTTCTCTGCAGAATCACGTTAAGTGGATATGTGTCATGCTAAGGCGTGTTCCAAGTATCCAAGTAGCCTGCAACAATCGACCAAATGCGGACATGCGGAGGCATTCAGCAACCCTTGTTGCGCGCTGTTGCCGTTCCTGTCAAAGGAGCCCAGTGGAAACAGAATCGCGGTTCTTCAATGGTGTTCACACCCACGCAGACATGTGAGTGCTCCACTGCGCTATGAAGCATCATCCACGCTGGCGTCGTCTGCACGCTGTGTGAAGCTACGCCCTTTAAACCTTGCCTGCGAACTTGATTGAACTGGCTGCAGGCCCCTCTGCTTCGCACGGTTCAAACTTCAGACGCCATGAGCAACGCATCTGGGCAAATTCTTCAAGTCGATCCCAGCAATCTCCATGAGGTTGGAAGCACCGTTTTTTGTTTCACGCTGTCGCTGGGTTTCCAACACCAGATGTGAGTTTGATGGTTGCGACAAAAAACAGCTTTCCAACCCCAGATGTGACTTGATGGTTGCGAGAAAAAAAAAAAGGAACACAGTGGAGAGTCGACGCAAACAAGGGCGGGCCCAAACCAGCCCCACCTGCGACCGGCGGACGCGGCGCCACCTGTCACAACCCGCGCGCTCAAGCGTTTTCGGGCACTTCACGTGCGTTTTGCGTGTGACCAAACGGGATTTGGGGGTCCCTGAGAAACAGACGCCCAAAAATGGCTTGTCCTACTGTGGATGGACGAAATCCTGCACAAACTTGTTTGTTGGCATTTACAGGGGAGTCATCAGAAACCATCTCTTGGAACATCAAGAATCATCCATCCCTGTCATTTCAGATGCCCGGTGGCCATGCAAAAAAAGGGCATCATGTTTTGGTTGGTTGAGATTAAAGGGGAGCCCATCCCAAGAATGGGCTTTGGTCAAGGGAAAAGATGGCTAAGTGTGGACCTGGAAGCAAAGGACCTAAGCAGAGGTTCTTAGCTCATTTTACCTCGCCTTCAGATAGGTTCAACACACATGTGGAACTGTCAGAATAGGGATTTGGACCTCCCTATGATTGGTTTCCGTTGATTTCAGGTTCAACCAAACAAAATGTATCCCCACAAAACTTGCTGCAGCTCGGTAGGGAATGACCCACAGCTTTGGGAATGAGCCGGAAGGCGATTGCCTGAAAGGAAACATAGGGAATGGGTTTTCTCCGGGTCATTCCAACTCATTCCCTGCTGAGCACCAGCAAGAAGAACACACACACAGAGAAACAACGAGGCTGGCTGCAGGCATGTCATCTGCAATTTCTCAACTGGGCTGCCCTCAGATCCCCGCTAAAAGTTTGACTTTTAGTGGGTTAAATGGAAACTACCACTAAACACTAAAAGGCTAAAAAGGCTAAGCGGATGAGTGGGAGCCACCAAGTCAATATGTCCAAACCTTGAATTCAGATCCGGATCCCCAAGTAAAGGACCTTGATCATAGGCGAGCTCGCTCTAAAAATACCCCCGACTTCAAATACCCACCTTTTTTAGGGTATCATGTCGACCCTCTGCTAAGAAGGGGTAGTATTTGGTGTAGGGGGTAGGCAAATGTCTTCCAGGGTCGCCTCCTGCTCACGCGGAGTCGTCACGGTACCTGGCGCATCCGTGAGGCAGGTCGCTGCGACGGGTAGCTTTTGTCTGATTGGTGGGTTTCGAGCCCTGGTGGTTTGGTGGAGTGTGCAATTTTCCAGGGAATCCTCACTTGTTTGGATTTTGGGAGCAAGCCCAAGAAGTGTCGACGTCGACATTACGAGATCGAGGTTCTTCTCCGGCTTCCCGGTGCCAATTGGTGGTGTGGATTGTGAAGGTGGGCGTCCACATGCTCGAAATGATCGGCATGACTATATGAGTAAAGTTTGAGGTTTCGGAGCCCCGTGAATTTCGGTCTCCCTGCTGGTTTCCCTTTCAACCTGAAAAGGGGTACTCTTAAAAACGCCCCTACAGGCGGGTTCCGTGAATGCGGTGAAGGCTGGCTGGTTGCATCGGTGCTCGACATTACCTTTAAGCCCGGTGGTTTCCCTTGTACTAACTCGCGGGAATTGTGAGGAGCATGTCACTTTGATGGACCCAGAAGTACCAGCCCAAAGCCCAACAAGACGCAACTCGAAAGTCGAAACTTCAGAAAACCTCACTTCAGCGACTCTATAAACACGCCATGAATCCTTGTGGAAGGTTGCTTCCGATTGACCTAGCGCTTTGCTTACGGTCGGCGAGCTGGGAAAAGCTTACGCAGTGCATCAGCGCGTCAGTGTGAGCGTAATTCCCTGCACAGTTATGCGGGCTCCATTTTCTTTGCAACCGGTCAGTGGAATTCCCCCTCAAAAGCTGCAACTTGCTGGTGGTGCCCATTGAAACTGCCGCTTTGGAGGTTCCAAAAAGGGAAATGGAGGAAATTCTGCCAGAACTGTTCAGAATGAAGTGGATGACTCTGCGGAAGCGCTCTGCTTATGCGGGCGCAGCTGCATATTTCCCCCAAAAGTACGAAACAGCTGGCTTGTGTGAGAGTTTTGCTTGCGCGGGGCCTTCTCACACCTCTTGCTCGGCATGTAACAAAGTGTGTGTGTGTGTGGGTGTATGTGTTTTGCTTGGACCTGCTCACTTGGTAAGAGTTTACGGGGTCCGCCAGCTGACCCCTCAACCCTAGTCGTTTCTTTCGCTGCTTTTGGGGACAGCATCAGCATGGTCCCTTTTTCGTATGGCCCAAGCTGATTCTTAAACCAAAGGTCAGGATCTCGCAGTGCTGATAGTCTTTGGAACAAGGGTGCGAGTTGCCCAACACTTTCTTTGAGTACTGGCTGTCACTTCCGCCCGTAGGAGCCAATGTCCCAAAGTCACATCCCTCTCTCGTGCAGAAGGCAAACTTGAAGCCGAGTTTCGTCGACCACATGCCCTCAGCTCATGGGTCTGATTCAGGCATCACATGTCAAGATTCCTGAAGCAAGTCGTCAGAAACCTGGGCTCTAACTTACTTATAAGCCTCTTCAAGTGGGGTTGACCCAGTGCTGAGTTGGTTACAAGCCAGGCGGCCAACCACATACGAACTTGGCAAATCGAACATCCAAGGAGTTTGTGCTATTTCCCAGTTCGCAGGATTGGTTGAAGTGTTTCACTCAACTCAGGCATACTTTCAGGAAGTAAGCAATACACCTGAGCAGATTGAACCATCAGTTGCGCGTTAGACTCACCCTCCCTCCAATCATGGAAGCTGACAGGAGGGGGTTGGAAGGGTTGGAAGACGACTTCCCAAAAGCGGGGCACCCTTCTGTCCACTTCCGTATTTGGTGGGAGGGTACCTGGAGTCTCCATGACCCGAATCAAAAGTCGGTCCATGACCAACCGTTATTTTGGGTAATGACCAACCATGTTTCATTCGGGTCAGAAGGAGACTCTAGGTAGAAACCGGATCCGCAAAACAAAAAACGCCCGGCCCTCCGGAAACCTGATCGGATCGATCGGATCCGACTCGCTTTTCTCTTCCCGGAAAAGCCGCGCCGCGCCTGACCCGCCGGACTCGCTCCTGCAGCCAGGCTTTGAAGGGCCTACTTAACGAGGCATTGTTCTTGGTAAGTGGATACTTACCCAGGTCCTCCAGATTTGAGAGGTTAGAACAAGGGTACCAACTTGTTCTGTCTATGTTAGTAGGGGAACCCTCCCCAAAAAAAGGGGTACAAGGGGACTACTGGGAGACCTAGTTACCATGGTTATGAGTCTCCTAAATGGGTTATATCCAGGCGTATTACCCGCTTACGAAGTGCCTTGCCACTTTAAGTAGGGCCTTAGCCTTGAGCGTGGGCTTTGCTGGCCGAAAAACGTTCGCCGGCTTCACCCGGAACAGAACTGAGATGCTATCCTGCTGGATAACAAGGCGGCAACCAAAAAATGATGGAAGACCCGAGGTGCTGGAAGGAGGAACACAAGAGCAAGCAAATTTTCAGATCCATTGAGCACAAACGTGGTGCAAGCTGTGTTTATTTGTATCCTGGGTTTTTTAGTATGCCTGAATCTGGTTGATTTAAACAATTCTGCAAACAACCCTGCGATCTGACCCCCCTTGCCTGGACAAAGACACAACACATTCGCCAGGACTTTGCCAATAGCGCAGAAGGGCGACCATTTGGTATCCCAGCAAACCACTTAATGTTGACCCCATGTTAATCAACCCCAGATATTCGCAGGGGGTGTCCCTGGGTTTAGCGGGGAATCATCACTTTTGGAGGGGAACACCCCCGATTAATAAACTGGGGTTGATTGACATGGAGTTAAGATTAGCGGCTTTGATGTCGGTCCCAGCTTTGACCCACGTGTCAAGCCCGTGAGTCATGCTCCTACACCAACTCCTTAACACTCGGAAGTCCATCACGAGGCATCAGCTGTTTGCCACTGAAGACCAAGCACATGCACTTGTCCGAGGTTAGCCTCTTCCAACGACATGGAAGTTCAGCATTTGTTCAACATGGCCGACATGTGTTCTGCCGGCATTGTCCTTTTTGCAATTCTTTCACAGGACATTGGCCAACCAAGAGGATTTCCCGTAGAATCTCCTGTAGCTGGTCTCCGCAAATCCTACGCTTTCAGAGGACGCAACCAGGTATTCTTCAACCGAGGTATCTACCAGAGATGGGCAAGAAGGGGAATCGCAGAGAACAAACCTTCCGGCGAGAAAAGAAGTGCCCAGTGGGACAACTGAGTATGGTTCCGTAACTTTCATGGGTCTGGGCAACCAAGCATATTTTGCACGTTTAGCCAGAATTTCATGCACCTGAGTAGGTACTTTACCAGGAAAACCGCCCGTGAAACTTACGTACCAAGCCACCTGAGGAACCCTCAAGGATGACACCACGGGACCATAAGCCTCTAATTCAACAGCAATGTTTGACTCATGCCTCACTTCAACTCCAAAATGGGAGTAAAGAGTTTGAGCGCCAGGCCCAACAGGTCCTCACTAGGTTTCCCCTCAGAAGTTGATGAATTTACGTCCATTGAAACGATCGCCACTTTGAAGGGGAGAAATAACTCGGAAACGCCGGGTACTTAGTAAGTGGTGAGCAATCCTGGTTATAACCCACAACAGCCATGGTTGTAAGTCTCCTAGGTGGGTTATGACCAGGCTTACCAACCACTTACGTACCCGATCGCCCCTTTAAGTACCTCCGGTTTCGAACCTACAGCCACCGCGGGTCGATCCAGCAGGTCCCTGCACGCGGGATTGGCAGCACCAGGGCCGCGCCGCCTGGAAAAAGAACTCAGCCGGTCAGCAAGTCAGCGAACAAGCCCGAGGCGTGTTTCCCCTTCTTTCTTTTTTCTGGTTGCTCCCTTCTTGACATGTCTGTTTGTTCTGCTTGGTTCCTTCTTGCCATGTCTGTTTGTTCTGGTTGGTCCCTTTTTGCCATGTTGTTTTGTTCTGGTTGGTCCCTTCTTGCCAGAAGAGGCGAACAAACCAAAGATATAAACATACGACCAGCAATAATGAAGAACACACATACACCAAAAGCACTCTCTTCATTCTGAGGTGTCTTACTTCATTTGAACGCTTACCGCGGTGATGTGTCGAATAGATTGGCAGGGAACACCTTGAAACAAATCGCGGAAATGCTCGGTCAGCTTGCTGGCCTTTGGGCGGGCAAGCTTGGCGTGGATTTGGGCAAATCAAACGCAAGCAGCCATCTGTGGCTTGTAACAACGGGAAGCATGGCTCTTTTTGGGATGGGGAACCCACTGGAATCAAGGTGAACCGATGGTTTAGTTGCTTGGTGACAAGCTCAACACGTGGGGGAGAGCAAAGAGCTCTCCCAGGAATCCGATATCAAATGGCGGAACCGGAACAGACAATGGCATGGCGATATTAGCTTGCACCTTGTCCAGTGCCAAATTACAACATGTACAACTGAGTAGTCTTCTCTTCCCTTGTATAGTGATCCCTCTGATGGTGCGGCCAGCCGGATTCATGCAGGAGATCATTCCTCAAAAGAAGTCGGGACGTTGGGTATCCCGATACGCAACCTGGTATCATGGCGGGTGGTATGAAAGAAGCCTACAGCATGGTCAAAAAACCATGACATCTCACTTCCTGAGTATATTGGCCAAAACAAATCCAAACTGTTGCTTGCCACCAAGATGATCCAAACTCCCAAAACAAGTCTATATAAATGGAGCCTGAGCGGAACTCGGGAAGTGAGCTTAGATATTTGTGCTGACTGCCCCCGTCCTTCATCTGGCCATAGGTCAAAATCCAAAGCCCGCACCCGCGGTGAACATCCCAACCCCTACTAAAATAGGTTCTAAAATGGGTGAATTTACCTACCAAAATGGGATCCAAAAAGGTTTTGACAACCACAGCCAAAGGCTTGGCCAACGGCTCGGCGCTTGCCAACGTTTTTTGCGCAGGGCGCCTTTGGGCGCTTCCCGAGGTGAAGGCCTCGAAAAAAACAAAACATCGGCTGGCCGGGGATGTTTTCGCGAAATCGGATGGCCGGGGACGTGAAACATGAAAGGCACCGTTTTGGGGTCCCCGAACAAAGGGGCACCTAGAGTCTCCATGACCCTTGAAAAATGTGGTCATTACCCAAAATAATGGGGTTATGGACCAGAAATCCCTTCCCCCAAGAGGAACCAGGACCCCCGCACAGGCTCCATGTGACAAAGCTGGGAGGCTACATCCCTTTTCAGAGGGTTCGCTCGATGGCTGAGAGCTAGAAACTTGAAAGACCCTGGTCAGGGGGCCAATGGGAATTTCAAAATGAAACTTGAGGCACCTTGAGGGGTCTACAAGTTCCATCCCAAATCCGGCCAGGTGATCCATGAAGACCCACTTAGCGCCCCTCCGGTATGATATGACATGAAGCTTGGCCCAAGCTAAATGATCCTACACATGGGATCGGTCCCCAAAACTGATCCACTGGTCCGTAGAGGTTCATCACTGCCAGCTTGAGCAGGAAAAGGGGGGATTTATCCAGCTTGCCCGCAAACAGGAAAATGGGCGGCCATAAACTCCCTCATTTAAATGTTGAAGTAGATAGGGTTTTGATATCTAGTTGCTCAAGACGTCAAAATCAGCGATGGTGTGCTCCTTGTAAACTAATATGGAATCTCAACCATCATATACCCCTTTTTCGGTGGCTTTCAGGGAACACACAAATCCGACCACTTTGAGGAGGTCCGATTCCTCTATAAAGATACACCCTTATGGACAATGGAGCCAGGCTTGAGCTAAGCTTCTGCCAGACTTCAACCAACCATCTCTGCCTTTTTGCTCTCTCACATGTTACGAGGACTCTCCAGTTGGGGCGTGGTTTCTGCTTTGGGGGAACCCATGTTTTCATTCGGCGGGGGGCGTACTCTCGCCACCGCCCCTTCTCGGGTGAAGCCGAGTTGCGTCACACCGAACCGGTCCTCCGCGCCTCGAAACAGGTCTCTTCAGATCCAGACTAATGCTAGGTCCTCCAGTAGAGAAGTTAGACCAAGGGTACCAAGTTTTTTTCTGTAGTCTATTTTAGTAGGGTAACCCTCCCGGGGGACCTAGAATGACCAACAAACTTCCAGGAGGTGTTTCAGCTTCCCACGAGCTGCTGGTTTCGGCTTCCCCAAGCCAAAAAAGTCCAACCCACCAGCGAAGGTAACCTTCGTTGCTTGGGGACTTTGTGAGCCGGGCATCAAAAAAAAACAATCCCCAGCTTCCTTCCTTCTGACCCCTACAAAAAGGGGTCATACTGTGGATGGACGAAATCCTGCACCACTTTGAAACCATGAGTAACCATGGTTTGTTGGTATTTGCAGGAGAATCATCATTCCAGGGTTTCTTGGGTGGTGCAGGATTTTGTCCATCCACAGTAAGAATTTTGGGTAGTAACCCCAGTTTAAAGGGTCATGGAGACTCCAGCTTGCCGCGAATTGGCTGGTTTGGAGCCTTGGGGGGTTCGTGGTGAGTGGTTCCCTCTTTACCCCTACAAGGACCAGGGGTTCAAGTCGCCCACCACCAATCCAAACAACCAACTTGGGATACCTGAGAAGTCTTGGCTCCCCTTTCCCAAAAGGTTCAAGTAAGGGAAAGGATGAAAGGAATCTGTGCTGTGTACGAACTCCCGAAGAAGCTAAACATGGGTATAAAAGTTCCGCGAGCGGACCAAGGAAAGCAACAAACTTCATGTACCAGCAAATACTTAGAAACGCAACGCTTTCGATTCAAAGATTTCAGCATACTTTCGCCAGCCTACATCGTCTTCTATGCTGCCGACTTGTCAGCCGTGCAGGAATACTTCGCCGCGGTTGTACTCCTTGAATGAGGAGTATGGTTGCGGGTCAAAAATAGGCAATTACCTAAAAACTCAACCCTGGTAAATGGAAATATGAACTCAAATCTGCGGTCCCCTGGCTGTTTAATTTTGACCCACAGCCATGTCTTAAAGGCTGTACCTAAAATTCCCTACTCAGCAGCCTTCAATGTATCAGCATGTGATCCACGAGCATCCACTTCTGGGCGTCGCGCCATCGCAGCTGCAAAACCCCCCCTTCAAAAGTTGATCAATTGACGGGTGGTTTCCATTGAAACTGCGATCCCCCGCCTTTTTTAAAACACTTTTAGTGATTTAAATGGAAACTACCACTAAACACTAAAAGGCTGAGAAGCTAAGGGGATTGCTGGGAGCCACCAAGAGTTGGTGATTCCAAAGAGGGGAAATTGAGTCAAACCAGCCAAGCCAACCTTGTCAGGGGCTCTGTTGGTGACTCGAAAGAAGGGAAATTCCAAAGACCCTGACCAAACCAACCCAGCCAACCTTGTCAGGAGCTGAAGGGCTATACCTATCCACTCCACTCCGTTTCGCCCAAGTCTGCAAGTGTCGGCCTGCGCTGGGCGAAGCCAGTTGCAACGCCTGGCGATCAATTCAAGCGGTGAGCTCCGCAGGCGAAAACAAGTATTCAAGCCGGGTAAGTTAATAAAGGGGCTAAGTATAGGGGTTCACCATGTGCTTAGATATTTCCTGAGGTAAATCAAAGGGGGTGAGAATATAGCCACCTTTTTTACCGTTCGCGCAATTCATCATCCAAATTGGGTCCTTGCCATTCTTTTAGCTGGCGTTGAACCCTAGGGTTTTCCTTTAAGGATGCCAAAAATGCTACGCAAAACACTCATGCCCAAGTCTACTCAAGCAGCGAATGTGTTGAACAGCCGGGCGTCTTGCACACTTCTGCCTTTGTTGGCATGTTCAGCTCTTGCTAACTTTGCAACACCGAAAGCTCAAGCTTGTGTTCATGCGCAACAACTTTGCCAGTCTTGACAATGCTGGGCTGTTCCCAGATACCCAGCGAAAAGTCTGGCTTTTAGTGGTTTGGTGGGAAACTTCCAGTAAACCCAACGAAAAAATAGAAGAAGAACAAAGAAACCTAAGGAACCGGATGGCTGGGAAAGACTAAGACTGCCCCCAAACCTAACCTTCCGAACGCCTCGAGCGCCAGCATCTGCCAGCCCCGGCTGTTAGAAAACCCGTAGAGTCTTGACATGCCACGTTTCGGGGTCCAAATCAGCTCACAAACCCGCCTTCAGAAGCTGGCAGTCATTTTTGTTTTTAGATGTCCCTTCCCTAAAGTTGATCAATTTACTGGTGTCCATGGAAACGATCGCCACGTTTGAAGGCTCCAAGGGGCCAAACGGCTCGGAAACCCGGAAGAAAGTCTTACCCCCTACACCCAATACCCACTTTTTTCAGGGTATGATGTCGACCCTCTGCTAAAAAAGGAGGTGCTTACCTTGGAAAACCGATCGGTTAAAAAAAAGAAAAGAAAAAAAAACGGGTATTTGGAGTAGGGGGTACACAAGCTCCAAGGACTGACCAGCCCATTCCGAATCGCGACAGGGGCTGCCTGCCGCATCACTTCGCTGGCCGAAGGCATCGGCGATGCCGGAGCCTCCCAACCGTCCCAACACCATATGAGTCACAATTAAAACCCGGTATTAAAATGGTCTACCCAGAACCATGCGAGGAATTAAGAAGGCGGCCGAAGCAATTTCTGGAACTGCCCCTTACTAACCTTCATCTACCCGAATCGGTTTTGAACACGTGGCTCATATCTAGTTTGGAGTTCGCGAAACAGGCCAGGGGTTTGGAGGTGAGTGCGGGTTTGTCACTTTTTGGAAACGAAAAAAATCAAAACTAGGTCCTCCACCAGAGAGGTTCAGAATAAGGGTACCATTTTTTCTGTAGTCGATTTTAGTAGGGGAACCCTCCACCAACAAAGGGGAGAGAAAGGGCACTACTGGGGGACCTAGAAAACAAGTGGCTTCCTTTTGGCTTCCCTTAAGGCAGCCCTTAAAGAAGGTTCCCTTAAAAAAGCCGCCGAGCCCTTGAATTTTCGGAATACCGGTCTGTTTGGAGGCGAAGCAGGGACCTTATGGTGGGTTCCATGGCAAGGTGGTTGGGAGAGAAGGAGGCTACGTGAAGGAAAGCTGATGGAGTCTCCATGACCCTTTAAAAATGCTTGGTCATTACCCAAGACGAAGGGGTTATGACCCCTTTTTCTAGGGGTCATGGAGACTCTAAGTAACCCAATTGGCCATGATCTGAATAATTTGAAATGGTATGTGTGTTTTTGTGTGTGCGTTTGTGTGATGGAACCTTTTTTGGGGTCAAAGGAAGCCACAAGGAAGACCCATTCCGGCTAGGGTCCGACACATACGACTACCCTGCTTTACCAAGCGGATCTCCCATCTTAATTGGCCACTCGCAGACAAGTACAGCTAGGTCCTCCAGGAGAGAAGTTAGAATAAGGGTACCAACCTGTTTTTCTGTAGTATATTTTAGTAGGGGAATCCTCCCAACCAAAAAACTTGGTGCAAAGGGCAATACCGGGGGACCTAGACAGGAACCAGTCACTTGACCCAGGCAACCTCGTTGTGCCTCCCAGCGTATTTGTAGTTGTGGTTATACCACTTGGGCCCGGCAAGCGCGCTCTTGGCCCAGGACAAGCCACACATGGTGCAGCTGGGCCATGTCTGGTTCAGGTAATGGCGATAGAAAATCCATGAGTTGCAACCCTTCTGGCTGCATGGCAGCACGAGTTTCCAGGTGATGTAATCTGGAACGTCCATCCACGGCTTGGGTTTCTCCTCCTTCTCTGGCACGCATCATGGCACGGGGCAAACCGAACAAGAAATGGGAAACCCTCTAATTCTTAAAGCTAACTGCTTAGATATTGATTGTTTGGGGGAAGACCCCCAAACCGACCAGCCAGGTTCCACATCTAAGCCATCAAACGCCATTATCGTTGATCATACCACATCCACCTCAGCCCCGTGATTTGTTCAGCTCGACCAAAACAGGTTTGTGGGAAATGACCACTTCTGTGATACAACAAAAAGCGCCTCCCAAAAACATTTTCCCCCCAGAAGGGGGAGATTCCCAAAAGTAGCACAGTGGTTGGGTGGACCCCTTTTGTGATCAACCACACCCCTGGCTCCCCTGGGTTCAGTTGCCATTAAAGCGACAGAAGGGGTAGAAATAGAAAGACAGGGATGTAAAGACACGGTAAAACACACTGCAAAGGGGCCCTTGACCATAGGATTTACCAAGAATTCCTAACAGTATTACAGAAGTGGTCGGATAAACCTGATAAACCCCTTGTGCTCAACCACAAGCCTGTGCCAAGACTAGGTCCTCCAGTAGAGAGGTTAGAATAAGGGTACCCTTTTTTCCTATAGTCTATTTTAGTAGAACCCTCCCAACCAAAAAAAGTTGGTGAGAAAGGGCACCAATTGCTGGGGGACCTAAAAGACGACCCTAGAAGCTCCATCACACAAACGCACACACACACACCCATACATTGCAAGCTATGATTAAAGCTGATAAACCCCTTGTGATCAACCAAGAGGTTTTCTGCAGCCCCCCATTAAAAATCACAAAACCAAAATCACAACAGTGAAGGACCCCATTTTTCTGCCAAGACCCATGGATTTCGCCAAGCCGATTTTTCGGTCGAAGCCTCGCACACTGAGAACCCCCCGCCTTGCGCCTCAGGTCCGCCCTCAGCTCATTTGCTGCCTGGCGATTAGCTGCGCTCGGCTCAAAGGACCGCAACGCCGTGCCCCTCTACTAAAATAGACTACCTGGAGTCTCCATGACCCTTAAAAAATGGTTGGTCGTTACCCTAAATAATGAGGTCATGAACCCATGTTTAAAGGGTCATGGAGACTCCAGGACAGGTTGGTACCCTTATTCTAACCTCTCAAAACTGGAGGACCCTAGTTGGGGAATTTCGGTATGTGTGGTTTGTGCATCATACCCTAGGTTCTTGCGCCCTGAATATCAGGGCCTTGAACCCCCAAAGGCCTCAACTAATGAGGTCCGTCCTTTGGAGCCTCCCTCAGACGCCCAGTGGTTTTCCATTGGAAAAAGAATCCGCATCCGATTTCTTGGTTGGTTGAGTTTTGAAGGGAGCCCTTCCCCCAAAAAGGAAAAACAGGCGCCACGGGCAAGGGAGCTCCTTAGGTGGAAAATGGGGGGGGGGTCGACTTGGGTTTAACCAATAAACAAATTTAGTCTTTTGCAGAATCCAATTTTAGTGCCAAGATTTAAATCATCAGATTCCCAGGAGGGAGTTCAGAACTGCCAACTGTAAATGGTGTCTTGCCAAGACTTCATCTCAGATTCCCAGTACAGAATTTAGAATTGCCAGTTCTAAAGTCTGTAATTGCCAAGGCTTAATCTCAGATTCCCAGATCTCATATAACCACCCTTTAAAAGTAACAAGCATCGATCCTAGAAGTTCATATCCACAAAAACTTGACAGGAAAGCAGCCCCGGAACAATCAGACTCAGGAGGATCATGGGCTCTTGTGGAATACCCGTGTGGTGTACCCGGGCCCTCGTGACTTCACCTTTCCCATCTGCTACCTGGCTCTCAGCTGTCTGCTTTCCAACTAATATCTGTGACACAGGCGTGAAACCCGAAAAACCGAAAACGGCACCTGCCCCAGAATTGCAAGTCTAGTCCTCTTGTGGCCAGTGGTACATGTTGCCAGGGAAAAAGGTTGGAATTTCTGGCACCCTGTTCATAAATATGTGCTGCCAACAAGTAATGCTTCTTGATAGAGGGACGGGGAGGGGTGGAGTGGGGGGGTTTACAATAGGGGAATAGATTATGTAGCGGTTAAATTAGTCCACAAAACTCTCGGGGGAATGGTTTGGGGGTAGTGGACACCATCTCAGATCCTCAAACCCATTGGCTCTCCTGTGCGTTAGCCATGGGGAACTGATCTGACCAGAGTCCTCCTCATTATTGAAGTGTAGAATATGGGCATGTGGCAAAATTCACTCCCAAACCATCATTTTCTGTAGCTCTCCTGATAAACCTGGAAAGGCTAGAAAACAGCCACCTGGAGTCTCCATGACCCTTTAAAAATAGGTCCATGACTGACCCCATTATTTTGAGTAATGACCCCATTTTTTAAGGTTCATGGAGACTCCAGCCACACACACACACCCATACTGTGGATGGACGAAATCCACTTCGCACCACGTTGAAACCATTTACAGGGAGATCATCCTTCCAGGCTCTCCAAACGGCTCGAGAATTCGGATTTCGCAACCATCCACAATATGGACAAAGAATCGCAGAGCCCAAGCTTCCATTTGCGCCTTTGGGGAAAAACATATTTCCAGTCGTGATAAATGCAATTTCAAGTCAACAAGGGGAAATCAATAGTAATAATCAATAAGAATAATCCTAATGATAATAACAATAATATGGTACTAATAATAATCATAATGACAATGATAATAATAATAATAAGCATAATGATAATCATATAATAATGATAAGGAATATTTAATCTTAGTAGTAATAATAATGATAACAATGATAATAATAATAATAATGATGTAACACAAACAGACGTGCCAGCAAAAACGGAAGCAAGCGTCCTTTCCAGCGATGGCCTCCATCATGCGATCCCTTTCCGCGCAGACTTGCGCCAGTTGGACCTGGCGAAAGAAGAAGCTTTTCCGGCGGTTTGGTGAATTCCTGGAGTCTCCTTCTGACTTTTTAAAAAATGGTTGGTCATTACCCAAAATTCTAGGGGTACCTTCCATTTCCATTCTGAACCCAGGGATCCGAATCTTTCTAGAAAACCTCAAGAAACCCAGCTCAAACGACCGCTTGTCGAAAAGAACGATGGTTGAAACGAATGGGGAAACAACCAAAATTAAGGGCCCGACCCTTTTTCTAGGGGTCATGGAGACTCTAGCTGGAGAGAGGGATTCACTTTTCTTGGCCGTTTACTTAAAGCCCCCTGGCACGCAACCCACAGACTCGGCCGATGCACACATCCAACACATGGACACGTCCAATCCTTCGTTTGCTTAAAACCCTCGGGAAAAATCAAAAACACAAAATTAAAATGGACAGATCCCGTTACCAACAACGGACAAGTGGGAGTCAAAAATAGGTCCCGCAAATGGGTTGCCCGATCGGTAAATGGAAACAAGGACCAACATCTGCGGTCCAATTCCTGGTTTAATTTTGACTTCTGGAAGGAAGGGTTTGGCTTGGCTTCTAGATTGCTTCAACGACCTCTGCAAAAGTGAATAACGATTTATGGGTCCAACGGACAATCCACATTCCCGGAAGAGAAAAAAAGTGCAAAGATCCAACCAAATAGCCATAGTGTTGTATAGTAGGTTGCCAAGGCAACCGCTCTTGAGAAAACAAGGGGCCTGGCTGGTTTCCTAGTGTAGTGGTAACTGGGGTCTACTGGGTGGCGGTTAAAGGGAAACCAGTTGCCATTTTTAGGGGGACAAATGCTCAGATTGTCCCGTGACTGACTAAATTAAGTTTTAAGTACTCCATTCTAGTTGGTTGCTGGGCCGTCCTCAGATCCCCCGCTAAAAGTTTGATTTGTGGGCTAAATGGGAACAAAAAGCACCAAACCAAGTAAGCCGATCAAAAAGAATCCTTCGAGCAAACCGGACAATTCGGTTGAACCAGTGAACCAGCTGGGTTGGAGTATGCTGCTCCGTCAAGCCCACCCAGGCGTTTGTTTTTTGGCCGAAGCGGTTGCTGGGATGCCAAGGCAGCAGGGAAATACTGCTGATGGACAAAATCCTGCACCACTTGGGATGGATAAAACCCCGTAGATAGGATAACTGGTGCAGGATTTTGTCCATCAACAGTAGAGGCTTTCATAGGCTTCCCTCCAAGGGGGAAAGATTGCTCCTTATCCCATGGCTACCATCCGACGATTCCATGGAAGCTCCACGGACCCCGAAATGGAAGACGTGGTTCACAGAGGCCTGGGAGCTTCCATGTTCGTCTGAGGGAATGTAAATACTGCGCGTAGACTCCCTTGGCCACTCCTGTAGTGGTTTTACTTGTACTATGTTAAAGTTTAAGTTCTGATCATCGGCACGATTGGTTTGCTGGAGGTCGTTGTCATAGAAAGTGGCAAGCTAACCCCCCCTACCTTCAGAGCCATGCAGGCTGCAAGGCATTTCAAGGAGGGTCTCATTCTTCCATTTGGTTCAGCCCCCAGGAAAAAAAACATATTTCCTGTAGTGATAGATTCCCTTTCAAACCAACAGGGGAAAATAAACAATATTATTAAGCGAATGGAAGTCATTGTTTTATCTGTGGAGGCCTTTCTTTTTGCTTTTGGGAGGGAAATCCTGGTGCTGGCATGAGAGTCCCCTTTGTCTGGGAATTTGGCAGGTCCCCTGATACGGTAGATGTTTGAAATACTGCACGGGAACACAGAAAATCCTGCAAATTCAACCATGACTTGCCAGCTGGGGGACCTACTGTGGATGGACAAAATCCTGCACCACCGTTCAGAAACCCTGGAATGATTCGATTCCCATGTAAATACCAACAATGTGCGAAGTGGATTTCGTCCATCCACAGTTGCATATCTGAAACGACACCTTGTCCATCCCCTTGTGGTTTCCAGGAGAAAGCGACACCTGTAGTCTATTTGAGTAGGGGAACCCTCCCAACAAAAAAAGGGGTGATAATGGGCACTACTGGGGGATAATTGCAATATTCCGCTCACCCACTGTATCCCCAAAGTTCCCGACCTCCAACTGCTGCCGCTCTTTCTTCCACACCTCGCGGAGCGCCAATGACCAGTGAGCCCGGTAGAAAAAGCAAACCCTGTTTGGGCACCCTTCCCCCATTTGCATCAGTCGCGAGATTTTTGAAATCGACTCACCTAGAGTCCCTATGACCCCTAGAAAAAGGGGTCATAACCCCTTAGTTTTGGGTAATGAGCCCATTTTTAAAGGGTCACGGAGACCCCAGGCACTTAGAACCAACAGAAGAAGAAACAAGTATTCTGAAACGCACCTGCGCCAGGGCACATGTAATTAAGTCATTTTTCGAGTGACCGAAAGAGAGCCACGTTTTTGGGGAGGAAGGGTGTCTAGTATTATGGCAGTGGATCAGAAAACCGGAATTCCAAAATGGGTTACCCTGGTAAGTGGAAACATGGTTGCCAAAACCTGCGGTTTGCCCCTCCGATCGTTTAATTTTAAGCCACACCCATATGTCTAGTGGCAACCCACCCAAAAAAAAGCATTTTCGAGTGACCTGTGTGCCACGTTTTTTGGGAGGAAGGGTAGTCTAGCTTTTATATATTTCGTGGTAACCCACCAACAAAAACGAGGAACCTTACATTCTACACCTGGAATTGCCTTGTAAATGGTGGTGTCCTTTCATTTTGGTGGAAAAAGCCATGTTTCAAATGGGCAACATGTAACTTTTGAGGGGCCCTGAACAAGGAACAAAGCATGGCACTGAACCACATTGCTTGCGGTTCCCATGGCTCACTTCCGATCGAGCAGATGAGCCACAAACCAAACTCCAAACTGCTGGGCAATACAAAACTGTTTGGGTGGTTTTGAGGGTTTTAGGGTTTTAGGGTTTGGGAGTTTGAGGGTTTTGGGTTCGGTGGCGAAATTTCTGCGAAGCCCTGCTAAAAGTTTGACTATGTTTTTAGTGGTTTGATACGTAAGACCCATTTGTTAGCTAAAAGTGTTTGAGTCCTAACATCGCTTGGCAAAATGAAACAAATAATGGGCTTCACAAAAAAAGAGTCTCACGGCCGAATCGGAACTCTGTTGGATAGAGCCACATCTGAGGCTGCAACATGGGATCAAGCTTCGAATCTGCGATCGGTGATATCCAACAATATCCTTCAAATGAAAGAGGCAAGCCGTGCAAGATTGCAAAATGGGTGTTTCGCTTTTCAATTGATCCCCTTTTTGGTTGGTTAAAAGGAAAACCAAAGGCGAAACCACCAGCAGATATCCACCCAAGGTCCGTCAGGGTAGGACAAAATTTAGCTCTGTTTCAAAATAGGGGCCCCTTTTCCGGATGTGTTTGCAGGGAAACCAAAACAAATCAAGACACACCCTTGGAATTCTTGGGCCAAAAAGGGCCCCACAACTTTGCTTTTAAGTCCCCTGGAAAAAATGAGAGCATTTGTCCAGAACCTGGAGTCTCCTTCTGACCCTTTAAAAATGGTTGGGTCATGACCCAAAATGGGTCATGGACCCATTTTTATTTAAAGGGTCCTTAGGGTTTAGAGCTACCCCATACATCAGGAAACAGTGCGGGATCTATCTTGCCGCCTAAGGGAGGCATCGGCGAGCGAAATTGCAGCTACACAGAGCCGTGTCAGCGGAGACCCAGTTGAAAATGAGATCTTCCTGCTTGGTTGCTGTTTAACTTTTTGTGAGTGCAATTCGGGAAAAAACAGAAACATAAAAACAACATGCGTCTCTCATACGGCAAAGACCTTTGACAAGGAACACCCTCACAAGTTTGTGCATGAATCCCTACCTCAGTGATGCCCACCCGAGAGTTCCTGGACCTCCGTTGGAAGGTTTTGGACCTGAGCTGCCGCCAAAAGCGTCTAGAAGCCTTCTGCGCGAAACCGGAATATGGCCATGGGTCAAAATCCAAATCGGTTAGCCCCCACTAAAACATCCGATTCAATCCAACCACTGAAATAGGAAGCCTAAAATGGGTGGTGAATTCACCCAACCAAAATGGGATCCCAACACGGTTTTGAGCCTTCGTTGTTTAAAGACTCGCCTTCGGTTTTGGTGGTGTTAAGAGCCTTTTTGAGGACCCAAGATGCTTAGAGAGTGAAACACTGGACTCTTTCTTTCTATGGTACCGACACGATCTCGAAATGCTCAAAGGAGCAAACCAACTCTGGGCGGCCCGTTTTCAGATCCTCTACTAAAAGCCTAACAATTTTAGTGGGGAACACCCGGCTAAACCCTACATGCAAACCTAAGCGGACAGCTGGGAACCACCAAGAGCTTGATTGACTAAGCAATGGCTTTCGCGCGTCGAGCATCGCATCTTGGTGGACAGGTCATGGAGCCTCTAGGTATATTTTTGCGTGATTCAGCTCCCCCCCCCCGGAATCTGCCTCTTCGCTGCTCTCCTGCCCGGCAAAAAAGGGATCCCCCGGCTTTTTGGGAGACCGGGGTACAAAGAACCCGCCATCTTTCAGGGCTTCCGGTGAAATCCACAAAGAGACATGGGCTCTTGTTTTGAGGGTACCCCTTTCTGCTACCTAGAGTCTCAATGACCCCCAGAAAAAGGGGTCAGAACCCCTTAACTTTGAGTAACTCTCCAGGTAGACAAGCTACAGGGACACCAAAAGACAAAAACACGGAAAAACACCTAAGAAGCACAGAGCTTCTTGCGGGTTCCCATCTTGAAACTGCAACATGTCGAGGCTCCTCAGCTCAAGGGGTCGACATGACCCGAGGAAAAATAAAACCCGAGCATTGAGCGGGGCGGGGGTGAGTTTTCAACAGCGGTGACCCGCATTTTCAGCAGCCAAGATGAGTTGCCGATTGCTTCCATTTGCTGAAGAATATGATTTCTTTCCCCCGGTTGGTTTTAATTGGGATCTATCACTATTGGATATATATTTTGTCCGGAGGGCGCTCAAGCAAATCAAGGATTGGAAGTATAGTTGCCAAGATTTGAAAATGAACTAGTTTGGTCTTGAAGTACCTCCTATCTAGGCCGAATTCATGTTCCTTAGATTTCCACATTCCGGGGGGGTTTCAAAACATTGCGTTTTTGACAGGCCAACTCAAAATCATGTTTGGCAGGACATGTTCAAGGGAAGCCCCGGAGAGGGCAGATTTTGCGGCAAGTGGGTTCAAAGGGCTCCTTGGTTCATGTTTACTCTCCGTGCAGGCGCAGTGGGCAAGTACCGGGGTTGACCGAGTTGGAAGGCCGCTGTGAAACTTGATGTGGACAATTTGAAAGCGGGCTTGGCTGTGCCTCTTTGATTGCACACATTTGAAACATCTCACCCGATTCGATCTTCTCCTGCACGGACAGGCAGGACACGGCAGCGAGATTGTCGGGGCTGACCACCTGCGAGACATCATGTGCTTGTCAAGGGCCCCCAAAACTTAAAGGGTCATGGTACCGAGTAAGAGGGTAGTCAGCCTGGCTTTTCTCCACTTAGGACCTTAGGATATTGAGAGCTAACATATGCAAACACTTCTGTGAGCTCAGAAAGACTGACATGCCAAAAGCAGAATCTTGAAAATAAAAATGTTCAAGGGAAAACACAGCCATCTCACTGAGTACAGCCAAATCAATGTTGCTGGTATTCACGGGCAGTGTAGCAGGCTGGTATGATATGAACTATTCGGCTCCCTAAGCCAGCAACTCCGTGGGTCAACACTAACCCCTGTAAAATTATGCGACATTCATTGATCAGGTCCCAGCTAGCACGCCGCGTTCAAAACTCCAGCGCTCGGTGTGGAGCATTGGCTGGATCTCGTGGCCGTGGGGACAAGGGGCATGCCTTTGCTACAGCAAAAGTTTTTTCAACATATGGAGGGCACCAGCCTCATCCCACATGTTTTTGCACGTTGAGTTGCAGTATTGTGTGGGACAATCGCTGACACCAGTAAACATCCACCCAAAAAAGGGGGCCCGTGAATGGATACCCCCCAACCCGCCCCCACCCCCACCCCACCACCCCACCCCGCCCCGCCCCGCCCCGCCCCGCCCCACCCCCCCCAACCCCACCCCACCCCACCCCACCCCACCCCACCCCACCCACCCCACCCCACCCCGTCATCGTCTTCCAGAATGAATGCAGAATCGTCTTTTGGTAGGCCTTTCCCTCGCAAGGCTGGAAGCCAAGCTGGTGTACATAGAAGCAGCAGCTATGCCATTCCAACAAGACCCCACCCCACCCCACCCCCACCCCCACCCCACCCACCCCACCCCACCCCACACCCCCACCCCCACCCCCGCCCAAGGAGTTGCACCATGGGCCACACCGACAACAAAGCACATCAAAGCGCAAAAAACTAACAACTCTCTTACCCCACTCCAGAGCTTGCCAGCACAGATCCTCTGACACCACCGGCGGTCGGGAGATCTCCATGCTCCAAGAAGCGCAATGCCTCGTGAACATCCCAGTCAATTGAAAGCGCGGGCGTGACGCAGCGCGCTCGTCCTGAGACATCATAAATTCAAAAATTTTGAGTCGTCATACTTTACGGTTTCGCCCGGTCTTTGACCCATCTGCCCATGTCTAACCGAGAGGCTTGGCCGACATCATCCACTGCAGATTGTGCTGGTCGGGGCAAGCAAGACCGCAGCCTGCTGGGGCGACTCCATGCGCCGTACCTTTCCAATTGGCTCCAAGAAGAAATCCACCAACGCCACTGCGCCGCCATTCAAAACCCATTATGACGCATTGAACAACTATGAAAAACTGCCAGTGGGCCAAGGATCATCTGCAGGGTTACCGCGCAGGCCAACAGCCAGGATCGCCACCCTGTTGAGCTTGCTGCCAATTCCAAAGCTGCAAAGCTTCTTGACAATGACACTAGATCAGTCCAGTGCCCTGCACCTGGAGATGTCATCAAGGCTTGCATCCAGAGGGAACGGGCTGTCAATGAGCTCAATGCTTGTTCTCGCCTGCGCTGGCAGGACAGTGGAGCACACCCAGCCGTCGGGGTTGTTCATGACACTGACAGTCAAGTGGTGGGTGATGTCAGCAACAGCCTCTGGTGCCACCAAATGAAGGAGCCACAGCGCTGAAGAAGACGCCGGCTATCGCCAGCTTGCCAAATCAGGAAGGCTGGTTGACCACGGACAAGGGAGAGCACCGGTGCCAGCAACATATACAAAGATGAATCACATCAAGATAAAACAGTCAATATTTTTGGCTTTGATGCATAGGTTAAACATGGGCCATGGCTCCTCAATGTTCCTCACGCGCCTGACACGCAAGCATTGTTTACCTGTCGTTGCATTGTGTTTTTTAAATGCTGGCTCCCTGCTCACACCCCGCCCAGGCCTGGACGTGCCTCGTTGGGCCACTATGGGGGCACTGCATCGGAAATGGAGTTAGGGTCAGGGCAGTTATTCCAGGAAGACCTGCGTAGACCTGCTTGATGTACCAACATGGATTTCACTGTCACGAAGAAGGCGCCTGACGGTCTCATGTTGATGCAGTCAGAGAAACAAAACAAATTCATATAATTTCATGAAACTCTGAAGGTTCCGCAGTCGTGAGCCATTTGTCCGTTGCGTGTCAGTTTGGGACCTGGGCCGCTCATATTTGCATCTGCCGCCTAACCTATCCTGATGGATCCCTGATCCTCCTGAGTTACTGTTGGGAAAAAGAGTGAAACGGGGTTACCGTCTGCTTGTTTAACTTTCACAAGGCTACAAGTTGTCACCATAGCATGTGTTACCAGCTCAGCTCAGCTCAGCTCAGCAGGTAAGGGGCCCGGCTCTGGATGGCTCTGGCCTGTGATGTGTTGGGGATAAGGCGGGATAGTGAAAAATAATTCACATTAGTTCACGCAAGGGCATTGTTTTTGGAGTGGCAGACAGTGGCAGGCTTGCCACCCTATGTTGCCGCTGGCCCTGCTCTTGGGATTCGTCTGTTGTCTTTGTCATCTTTAAGCGCATCGATGGATTCACGCGAGGGCCAGGTACTGGAGGAATCGTTGCGTCACTTTGTCAGTCTCAATGTCAGCACTACCCTGACTTTGAGATCAGACATGCATACAAAACCATCATGTCGTGTTGAAAAGCGAAGGGCGCGATTGCAACATGGTTGACGGGGCACATGCGTATAAAACCATCATGTCGTGTTGAAAAGCGAAGGGCGCGATTGCAACATGGTTGACGGGGCACATGCATATAAAACCATCATGTCGTGTTGAGAAGCGAAGGGCGCGATTGCAACATGGTTGACGGGGCACATGCATATAAAACCATCATGTCGTGTTGAAAAGTGAAGGGCGCGATTGCAACATGGTTGACGGGGCACATGCATATAAAACCATCATGTCGTGTTGAAAAGCGAAGGGCGCGATTGCAACATGGTTGACGGGGCACATGCATATAAAACCATCATGCCGTGTTGAAAAGTGAAGGGCGCGATTGCAACATGGTTGACGGGGCACATGCATAAAAAACATCATGTCGTGTTGAAAAGCGAAGGGCGCGATGTCACATGCATACAAAACCATCATGTCGTGTTGAAAAGCGAAGGGCGCGATTGCAACATGGTTGACGGGGCACATGCATACAAAACCATCATGTCGTGTTGAAAAGCGAAGGGCGCGATTGCAACATGGTTGACGGGGCACATGCATACAAAACCATCATGTCGTGTTGAAAAGCGAAGGGCGCGATTGCAACATGGTTGACGGGGCACATGCGTATAAAACCATCATGCCGTGTTGAAAAGTGAAGGGCGCGATTGCAACATGGTTGACGGGGCACATGCATATAAAACCATCATGTCGTGTTGAAAAGTGAAGGGCGCGATTGCAACATGGTTGACGGGGCACATGCATATAAAACCATCATGTCGTGTTGAAAAGCGAAGGGCGCGATTGCAACATGGTTGACGGGGCACATGCATATAAAACCATCATGTCGTGTTGAAAAGCGATGGGCGCGATTGCAACATGGTTGACGGGGCACATGCATATAAAACCATCATGTCGTGTTGAAAAGCGAAGGGCGCGATTGCAACATGGTTGACGGGGCACATGCATACAAAACCATCATGTCGTGTTGAAAAGCGAAGGGCGCGATTGCAACAAGGTTGACGGGGCACATGCGCAACCAGAAGAAACCCCATCATGTCTTGTTGAAGAAGCGAAAGGGCGCGAATTTAGCAACATGGTTGAAACGGGGCACATGCCAAAAAAACCATCATGTCCGTGGTTGAAAAGCCGAGGTGCGCGATTGCAAACATGGTTGCCGGGCACAATGGCAGTAACAAACCATACATGTCTGAGTTGAAAAAGTGGAAGGGCGCTATTGCAACATGGTTGACGGGGCACATGCATATAAAACCATCATGCCGTGTTGAAAAGTGAAGGGCGCGATTGCAACATGGTTGACGGGGCACATGCATAAAAAACCATCATGTCGTGTTGAAAAGCGAAGGGCGCGATTGCAACATGGTTGACGGGGCACATGCATACAAAACCATCATGTCGTGTTGAAAAGCGAAGGGCGCAATTGCAACATGGTTGACGGGGCACATGCATATAAAACCATCATGTCGTGTTGAAAAGTGAAGGGCGCGATTGTAACATAGTGCAGCATGATTGCTGTTGGTTTGCGCATGTGAGGTCTGACAGGGGTGTCATCATCTTTGTCAGTGTCACGACGGCGTGCATCGCGACGGGAACGACGCATAGCGAGGCGTTTTCATGCTGTCAGAGTCACTTGACTTCACCCGCATCCTGTCGTGCAAACATGTTGAACACACTTGAAATCGTTTGGGCACTGTTGCAGCATTAAAGACCCTTTGGTGTCACCCCCAGCTGCGCGCTCACTCAAACTGCACTACGTTGGCTGCTGCATAAGTATGGGTGAATGGTCTTGAATGCTTGCAGTTGTCTGTCTGTCTGACATGCTGAGACACAGCTGCTGTCTGGTTGGATCTGCTTGCTGCCCTGTTAACATCTTTTAACTCTGACTCCCGCCTGCTTGCTTGCCTTGCTCTGCCCATCTCTGCTCTGCTGATCTCAAAGTCTGCGTGGAAGGCATGCAAAGCAACACATTCATTGAAGGATCAAATTTCAACTGACATGCCTGCCGATGGCTGACGCGCCTAAGACCCTGACTTTGACCTTGACACTGGGCCCTTGCTGCAACACGCTCCCTCCATTCTTCAGCGCATTTCAGCGCCATAGTGCCTTGATGTGATTTGCCATCAATGTTCCCGCATGTTCCCGCATGTTCCAGCATGTTCCCTCAGGGGAACTGTTTCATGACTATCAAAACATATCCAAACCAAATGCAGTGGTCCAAACATCGCTGCATTCACGAGTCAGCCACCAGGCAAAGTCAGACACACACACACACATTGTGTCTTTTGAGATTCCTTTGCTTCCCAAGCATTATCAGAATCGAGGCATATCAAGGAGCAAACACAACAGCCTTGATCTGCTGCCTGGCTTGGCTGACAGTGGGCCGCTATGGTCCGCTGACTTGTGGGCGGCGGGATGTGGCTAGGTCGCAATCGTACAGTCAAAGCAGGCAGCCCCCGCGGCCCAGCTCACCCTTCAGAAGAAACATAGCGCAGGGTCACGTTGTGACACACGTAGAAGAAGCGCGGCAGATCTTGCTCGGTAACCACCAGGCCTGCAGCTGCCACCTTCGAGCTGGCAGGAATTGGCGATTCCTCTGTCAAAACAAGGGCCGTGTGCCAAACATTTGGGTCATCAAATGTGTGATCAGTCACATGCAATATGTCACAATGGCCCAATGATGTCCCATGCAATGCGAAAGGCAACATCTTTGCAATTAGCATCGATTAACCATAGACCACTCCAGTTTTGTAAGGCCGAGCTTCCGCTTCCCTCACGCACGCAGTCTGCGATGATCTCCGCCTGACTGTGGATGGCCTCCTCGGTGATCGGCCCCACCGCCTGTGTCTGGCCGAGCTGACAGTCCTGGGCTGGGCAAAAGTATCCAGTTAAAGCTCCTAAAAAAAACCGTTGACGCCCGTTGACACTGGAACTAAGCCTTGAAAACCGGCATAACACGGCTGACTGACTCAACGAGGAGCTTGATCAGAGACAGCCTCTCTGGCATGGGCAGCTCAGAGCCTCGCCAAGTGCGCACGAGGCCCAATGCTTTCAGCGATTAGGCTGGCAATGAATAATCATGACGCTGACAGCACACATGAAAAGTAATTTTGACCCACCCACCCGACCCACCCACCCCACCCCACCCACCACCACCCCCCACCCCACCCCACCCCACCCCACCCCACCCCACCCCACCCCACCCCACCCCACCCCACCCCACCCCACGCCACCCCACCCCACCCCACGCCACCCCACCCCACCCCACACCACACCACACCACACCACACCACACCACACCACACCACACCACACCGCACCACACCACACCACCCCCCCCACCCCACCCCACCCCACACCACAACACACCACCCCACACCGCACCGCACCACACCACACCACACCACCCCACCCCACACCACACCACACCACCCCGCAGCGCACCACACCCCACCCCACCACCCGATCCCACCCCACGCCCACCCCACCCCCCCAAAGCCTGCCTAGAACCCATCAAATGCGATCCCTGAAAAGGCATGCGTCTCGTGTCTCTCGCACCTCTGAATCCAACTGCTGCGGCCGCCAGCGGGCCTTTACACCGATTTCCCGAGACCCACGGACCCCGGTTCGGGAGAAAGATCCATAGGCCCGTAGATGGGCATAGGCTTCAATCACAAATGAAACACCTGTACCTAGCCACAGGGACAGTGTAAAACCCTTTTTGAGCCCCCCCCCCCCCCAGTGTTCCCTTCGGTTTACTCTTAAAACAAACCAACAAGCGGGATCCAACAAAAAGAGACTTAACAGCCAGGAATCAGCAGCACTGGCACCGCCCAAGCTTTTTCATCGCAACAGTATGGATAAACAGCCTGTTTCAAGATGTACTCTGCACCGTGGACGCTGAACATCGGCAAGATGTGTGTGTGTGTGTGTGTGCGAGTTGTGATTTGTGTTTTGTTGCCATCTGCGTTGTACTTGGGTGTTGTTCAAACCCTTGTTGGACGGTTGAAAAAACGCCAGAGCAAAAAACAAATCGTGTGTAGGGGCAAGAATGCTAGTTTTCAGGACGCGCCCCTTTGCTGTTGATTGCACTCTTTCATTTCAGGAACCTGCGGGTCAATCTCAATAAAGGACTGCCGCAAGTTGCGTTAAGTCTGGTTGTGACGTAAGTGGCTCCACCACCATCATGTTGTCTTTCTTAGCTCTCATTTACCAAGAACTTGTTGTCCAGCTACTGTATCAGATTCAGGAAACTCGCTTCGGACCAAGGGTGACCCGTTCAATGGGCTCAAATGGGTGCCTGTCGGGTGCCAACAAACAAGTTTATTGTCTTGCGCAAGCGATCGGAATGGGTGTATTAGAACCCGCTAGCGGGTCCCTTGACCACGGAAGCCATGATGAGGGCCCCCAAGAGTCACGGAAAACGGGGATGCATTTTTGACTGTCCCAGGATGCGACCTGCGTCATTTCAGCCGCTTGGCGGATGCAGTACAATTGTATGACTTGTTGGACACATAATGTCCCTGGTCCATGAAAAAAACAACTTAACCCATGCTTTCTATGTCTAACCAAACTAACCTAAGAAGAACACCAGTGATTCGATGGTTTCTTCCAAGCGGTTTGTTTGCGGCGGCCAAATGTTCAAGAAACAAGAGCGAACAAGCAAAAGCATGAGTTTCGCGAGATACCAGACTGCTCAATCATCCCCATAATCGGAACCGAATTCTGGTCGAAATTGGGAAGTCTATCGGACATGCTACTCACATGATGTTCCTTTGGCGCAGGCGATCGGAACCCGTTTCTTAGCACCTGTTCAACGGGTCCCCTGAAAACTGAACCCGAACCACTCGCCTGCTGCGTTGACGGAGCTAGCCTCAGGGCTCAAAACTGGCCCTCACTCTATCCAGCTCATTTGTTTCCTGCGGTGGGGAATGCACAAATAGCTTGCTCAAAGCTGTGTGATGCTCATTGTGCGGTCAAGGTTGTGTGATGTGTGATGCGCCTACTTTCGGGGTTCAGGGCAAACCGGTTTTCTATCGTGAGGTTCCCTGATCTACCGAGAACAACGAAGGCGGGCTGTCCAATGCAAAAGACCGTTTTTGGGGTCTGCCTCTTGGCCATCCACGCACCCTGCGATTCAACTGAAAAACCTCCAACGTCAAGCTCTTCGGGGTCCTCGCTTTCCAATATAGATCAATATGGAAATCATATTCTGCTAGGGTCTGGAACACGACTCAAGCAACATTGGTGATGACGTTCGCCCAATGAAGACGTTTACTTGCGACCCTAAAGCTAGGCTCCGTTTGCTTGCCCATCATGCTGCCCGTGGGTGTCGCTTGCCCGTGGGTGTCTCCTAAACAATATTCCACAAGCAATGTGGGTGTGGGTCAAAAATAGGGTAACCCCAACATGGAACACTGGTACATGGAAGCAAGGACTGAAACCTGCGGTCCAATTCCTGGTGGTTTATTTTTGACCTATGCCCATATGTGCCAAAGGTTTCTTTCCCAGGCATTCGGGCCCTGCCTCTTTTAAACCAATCCGAACAAATCACATTCCCCTTGGTGGGCTGGCTGGAGCCCGGTTTGGAGGTTGGGACGAGCTCCAGAAAAGCGTCAACCAGGGGAAGACAGCAATCCAAACCATAGGGAATACCTGGAAAACGAGGGTCCAAACCAAACAAAAAACAAACATGCTTTTTGGCGAGTGAGTGGCCAAGGTTAGGAAAGAAGGTGGACTTCAATGGTGAACTACACTGGTGGACT